>CM041811.1:19319766-19490647 GCA_023376895.1 Aspiorhynchus laticeps | reverse complement strand
CTTCAGTGCAAGCCAGATAAACAGTCTTTGAAAATGTTATGCGATCATTTAGCAGTGGCTGTTTACTAAATTTGACTGCAATGTGCTGTTTAGCAGTCTTGCCTGCATTGTCTGCAGATTTAAGTTGTTCTAAAGTCTGATTGAGCTGAATTGAAATTTGTACATATATACATTACATATTTTTGCCATGCATTTTTCTTATATTTTGTTGCTCATCTCTATGGCATTCTGATCATCGGAATTAATACTCTGCTGCCATCTCTAGGCGTTTTGTGGAATAAAATAAAATAAGGTGCAAAGCAAAAAGAATGCCCTTTTTTGTTTACCTTTTTCTTTCTTTCTTTCTCTCTTTTTTGTCCAGGAAATAAAAAGAAGATACTTTGGAGAACAATAAGGTCCAAGAATTTTAAGTTTTGGGTGATCCCTTTAACCTGAGTCACAAGTCAAGGTGAATATATTATATATATATATATAATATTTGCCATTTTGAAACTTCAGATTTTAAAGGTTATTTGGGAGGAAAAAAAATCTCCCAGACAAACTAGATATCGTGTAAAAGATACTGCATGTTTTGTATCAGCTACGTTATATGAGCAGCGTTTCGTGTCATTGGTCTAGGATGATGTCACCTGCACCGAAACCCCGCCCCTCACCCCCCACATAGCGCGCTGTCTCATGCACACGCACAGTACACAGAAGCGCACATTGCATTGCGCTGGCATACACATTGTTATTGTGTTAATTGTGTAGCCTACGCTTGTGAGGACAAGCGCTCTGAACAGTATGAGGAAAAACGGCCTGAATGTTATATATTCAGGACATCACTGGATTTTTAAAGTGTAACCCGCACATTAAGGCAGACCATAGATAACTGCAGCTATGTAAATGTCTCGCGCCCTGGATCGGAATTGTCGCGCGGAGAAACACAAGGATCTCATTTATCACAAAACATGACGATACAACGGACGTACAGCTTATAACGTAAGTCATTTTTATTTTTGAGGCCTTCATAATATGCAATCATGTATCTGTGTGTTTCCAGCAATAAAGGGCAGGCTACTTAATGGCTACTTAATATTTAGTTTCAACAAAATGTCGCCCAGTGAGAAAGTGCGAGTTTTACTGCAGCTATTCATATATATAAATAAATAATGATAACAAAAATCTTCCTTAGTTCACGTTTTAGATCTCGTCTATAAGTATACCCATCATAAATCTGCGCAAAACGTTCGAATTGTAATGCAAATGCATTTGAAATATAATAAGCATCATTTCTTTTAGCATCCACACTGAAATGGTAGTGAAACCGAGCTCAAATGGCGAAGAGACACTGGACCACAGTGAAAGCACATCCGAATTTGCGTGACAGCATCAGCGTGGCCTAACAAGTGACAGTCAATACAGTTGCAAATCTGTGGCGGACGTTCTTGTTTTCCCTTTCAGTGACTGTAGGCCTGGATAACATTGTGCTTTTAATATATATATTTTTATTTTGGTGAAACATCTATGTAAGCGTTTGCTCAGACTTCGCATTAAGCGCATTTTTGCTTGCACAGTTGTAGTAATGTCAGAAACAAAGGCTCCCAATTAGTGCTGTGATTCTGCTTTCAGAGAAAAATAAAAATTCAGGGGCAATGAACGTAATGACGTGTGACGATGCGCGAAATCATTCCAGTGGATTTCACTTTCTTATCCTGTGAACCTTCACACAATTTTTATAATGGTTTAAAACAATGCAGTCATTTCATTAGGCAAAGACTTGAGCAGGCCCAGCGGGAAATTATACGCCTGCCTATAAATTAAAAATAGATATTTATTACGTGAGTATTACACGTACTTTTTTTACGTGAATATATGAGGTAAATAAAGCTTGAAATGCTTGTGTGGGCTATCTGGCCTTCACTTTGTTTATTATGACTTCACGAAATGGCGATTAATTAGCTCGTAAATAACAATTAGGTTAAGCACAAATAATGAAAAATGTTAATGCTTTCAGAAGAATAATTCTTATTACACATTGATTGGGGAACAATTATTCTAGTTGATCCATTCAAGTGACGTTCAATTTGTTCAAATAATTCTTGCACTGACACTTTTTTGTTACAGTATTTTGTAGGTGACTGATAAATGACCAGCAGATGAATATTTAATATGACAATTTTATAAAGTGTGGGGACAAAATCAGCCATGACCATTATGAGCTTTCATTCTTTCTTTCTTTTTTCTGTCTTTCAGTGTTGTATCAGATACAGTGCATGTTTGTTTTCATGGTTCAGTTACCATTCTGCTGCAACATTACTGTATTTACACAACCACACACTGTTCTTTGTGGTGATATCAATGAAACCTGATCATTGTTTGTAGTTGTTTTTGTGCTCAGCCGGTACCTGAGCTCATCAGTGCTGATGCTGTACATCTCTGACAGAAGCGCATGCTGATGCCCAAGCGTGTGCTGCTGATCCACTGCTGTACGTGATTCATTGCAAAAAAAACATTACACATGTGGTTTCTGTGTGAAATACTGCTGATAAGGTGTTACTGTGTGAGGTAAAGTGATTGGAGTGATGTTGACTTGCAATATGACAAATCTGGGTCAATGTAACCACCCACCCCCCTTCACTACCACAGGCTACAAAAGGCAAGACTGAAAAAAGCAAAGAGGATGAGGATACCATCACCAGGCTCTGTGCGTGAATGTATGCATGTGGAAATAAGAGCATGGTGTGCTGGCTCTGTCCTGGGGTCTGTGTGTGTGTGGGAGGGTGTTGTGTTGGGGTATATGTCTGAAGTGCTGTTGTGCATGTCCCCCTCCTCTACGAGGTCAATAGATGATCCAGCCATGTCACATCCTTTAACTGTTCTCTCTGAACTGCTTTATATTCTCTTTTACACACACACACACACACACACACACAATTTTTCATCCTTCTCTTGAATATTTTTTTCTGTTTTCTCCATTCTGTACTTTATTCTTAAAGGAATATAAATGAAAATTCTGTCATTATTTACTCATTCTCTTTTCATTCCAAACCCAAATGAACTTACTTTCTTCTGTGGAGCACAAAGAGAAGCCTGTTTTCCATGATATTTTTATGCAATGACGATGATGAAGGACTGAAGCTTTTAAAGGGTCGTAAAGGATGCAGATGCATTATAAAAGTGGTCAATATAACTTGTACATATTCCAAGTAATTATCCAGTCTCAATACCTCTGAAAATACCAACACAAATGCTCTCCTTTTGTGTTCCGCTGAAGAAAGAAAGGTGTACAGGTTTGGAGGATGAATAATGGCTATATGTTCATTTTTAACTGATCTATTCCTTTAACCTTCTCTTGGTCTTTTCATTGACATTTCATAATGTCTAATATGAACGTTTCAAACTGTCATTATTTAGAATAATGATCTGATCTTCTCTGCTCTGTGGAGAGGTGATTAGTGCAGCCATCAGATTATATCTCTATTATTAGAAGAACGATAACATTATTCCATTTACATTTCATTACATGTTTGACTATAACAGATGTTTTCGAAATAAACTCTAAATGCGTGTCTTAATAATCTCCAGCAAAACAATGACTTTTTATAAACAGTCAAGAAGACAAGGATGCTATATTGCAGGACATTCCTGATAACCAAGAATACAGCATGCAGTGTATTATCAAATTATGTCAATATTACCCTGATGTGACATCACTACAAAGCTGCCTCCTAATTTATACAGTTCATTATGCGGTTTGCGTGCATGCTTGTAAGGATTATTTTATGCCTTCGATAAATGTGAACCCCTGGAATTTGTTAACAAGGATACTGGGTTAGAAAGATTTTTCTGTTATTTTAGGATTTCTCCTACTGACAAGTCTGTGACATACCCTTGTGCTGTTCTTTATTGTTTCACAGTGTTTAATAACTAGTAAGGTTGTGAATGACTAACAGAAGACTGTCTTCTGTGCTTAACTCATCACAATTGTTGATGTAATTCTGTGTGCTGTGACTAATATTAACTGTATGTGTAATACTGCACTGTAAAAAAATTGTTGAGTCAACTTAAAATAATTTGTTACCTGGCTGCCTTAAAATTTAAAGTTTAGTCAACACAAATATCTAAGTTGTCACTTAGTACAAATTATCATTTCAACTTAACATTTTAAGGCAGCCAGGTAACAAATTATTTTAAGTTGACTCAACAAATTTATTTTTTTACAGTGTGTGTGTCTTCTATGTGCATATTTAAAAAATTACACAAGTACATAATGACTGAACACTGTAATATTAATTTGTCTTTTTTCTTTTTGCATCCTAACCACACAGCTTCGCTCAGCCCCAGATGCCTCCACTCCCTCTTGACGAGCGCATAGTGGTTATTCAGCGCCCCAAAAGTTTGGCCTTGCGCGTGGCCTCCCCACCAACCACTTCACAGTCTTCCTCACACCGCCCAGCCACTCACAACAAGCCCCCACCCCGCTTACCACAACCACAACCCCAACACCCACCACCCCATTCCCATCCAGGTTCCAACTACCTGTCTCTGGAATGCAAGCGCAGGCAATCATCCCATGTTCAAAGAGATATAGGAGAACGAGGTGCTCCCTTTGAGGGCAGTGGCCACAATGCTAGCCATTGTCACAGCAATGGGACAGTAACTTTATGCCCCAGACCTCACAAGCACACGCATACCATTGACATTAGAGTGTCTTTGGACAAAGGTGGAAGAGGAGGATCTTACATAGACAAAGGCCGCAGCAGTAGTCTTACCCGAAGTGGAAGCATCAAAGGGAACAGAACTAAACGGGTGTCCCTGCACTTGGATCCAGGGCAAGGCGAAAGGAAATGCAAAGGAAAGTCTTCCGAATTAGTGGAGAAGCACCACCAGAACCATCATCAGAGTCAAAACCGGACTCAGCACAGTAGCCATCATCCAAACCAACTCACAGTCTCTCCTGGAGGGATCTTGGAATTTGTACCAGCGCAGAGACAGCAGTCAAAATCCAAGCCAACAAGAGAGAGAGACCTGTCATCAAAGTCTTGCTCTGCAACTGCCAGCCACCCATTGCACAGTGAGAGGGACGTATCATCTGTAGGAAACAAAGAAAACTCCAAACTGGGACCCGGCCACCAACTGCCCCACGCCCACAGCCTATCCCGTCACCACAGTTCAGCCCCATTACCCCATGCTGCCATCCTAAACCCTCACTACCCTGCTGTACCAACCTCACTCCCTTCCCGAGCCCCTTCCTCCCTCCAGCACATCAGTCAACCCCGTCCCTCACACACTAGAGAACATCAGCCCCAAATTCTTCACGCTTTGCCCCTCTCCCCTACTTCCTCGCAAGGAGGCTTCCCCAGTCCTGACCACACATGTACGATTGACTTTTCCCACCCTTGTGGCTGTTGGAGGTTGGTGCGTTGTAGAAGAGGTAGAGGTCACTCGGCTCGCTGCCACGGTCGTAGTACAAGCCCATCCTCTTCGTTTTCCCACGCCCCAGGAACAAGTGCTGCCAACGGAGGTGGCAGAAACATGGGATTGAAGACTTTAGGAGGATGTCTGTCAACTGCTTCCACCACCAACACCTCCTCTTCCAACAGCACTGTCTCGGACTGTCGCACAGGGCTGCTCAGACCTTTGGGTTGTGCATCCTGTTCTGGAGGTTTTGAGAGCCCTGCTGCTTTCCGTAAGAAACTGGTTGGGGGTTGTTTACCCTGCACTCCCCTGTCCTCATCTGCACCTCTTCGAGCACTCCAGAGTTGTGTCAGTGGGTGCAATCCCAAAGCAAGCCAAACTGGCAGCTCCACATGCAGTTACTGTAGTAGTGACCCCATTGTAGTGACCTTTAACCCACACAGAGGGAATCCTCCCAACATGGGGCGTAATATTGGTGCACATACCATGGGAGAATACCAGCCTGATGATGACGATTACAGTGTACGCACAATCTGGCCGGAGGAGCTAGCAAAGAAGATGACTCGCTCTAAAACCCAACCTATCCATCATAATGCAGGTATTGGAATGGGCTCAGGGAGAACCTGCGTGGGCCACAACCAGAATAGTGGCAATGGTGGCAATCCTGTAATCCTGGACTGTCGGAACCTTATGGAGTTCACTCGTTCCCAGTTGACAGATCAGGCAGGACGACGGAGGCTCCAGCAAGGCAAGATGGCAGTTTTGGACTTTATCGGATCAGGGAATAGTGGGGACCAGGGTAGAGATTCCCTCAAGCGGCTTTGGAACAAAGGAGCAGATGCTTGCATGGGGGATGGCAACGGGTTTGATGACGAAGTGCTTCCACAATCCCCATACCTCCGCTCTCCATCTCCAGATTCCCCTCCATCCTTCTCACCCCAACCCTCTGCTCCTAGCACTCTTATTAAGCCCAAAGCCAAACAGCGAGAGAGGGAGGGTGGACACACCTTACCCTCGGCACAGTCGCTCCACTTGGTCCTCAACTCACTCAACAGAGAACAAGATGAGGAAAATGGACGAGGTAAAGATGCTAATGTGCAAGTACACAGCAGGTTGAGTGACATCTTTATAATGTGTTGTTTTTGATTGACCATTCAGAAAGATGAACCTAATCTCTCCACATTGCCAGTCCCACTTGAATGTACTGACCTTGATTTAACTTTCTCATCTTCCATTGGGCTGTATGCCTTTCTGCACTGATAGTTAAAATTATAGTTCAGTTAATATGTGGGGTGCATAATCCTCATTAGCCTAGCTGCAGAAGATTGCCAGAGTTACATTACCAATGATGCTCTAAGTAATGTAACTCAAGTTCAAGTTTTTCTCCTTAAACTTTTTCTACCTTTAATTCTTTTTCTTAAAACTCAGACTGCTTTATCCTCTGTCTTATTTCTTACTGAAACTCGTTAAGTTTTGTCAGAGAACTAAAGGATAATAGCCATTCTGTGGGGGGAGAGTGATGGGACTTCAAACAGGAAAGATAAGGAGGAAGGATTAAAATTATTTAAAATTTTCGATTTTCTTACATAAGGCCTTGATGACATCATACTCTGACAGGATTTTAACCCGTGTCATTTTTAAATGACTGAAAAGAGTCCTATACCAACACACCTCTAGATGGTCACATAGAGTGAAGTATTTAAACATTTAAGAAAACAAGAGTAATATTTTTTATTATTTATTTTTTTGCCAGTGCACCTTTCCCTCCCTCTTTCCTCATCCCTCCCAGCGTCACTATCTGAGGAGAGTGTCATGACCCCAGATGTGGAGAATGCTGTGATCAGCCCCATCCTCCCTTTCATTTTCCTTGGCAACGAGAGAGATGCACAGGATTTGGATCTACTGCTTCGTCTCAACATTGGTTTTGTGGTCAATGTCACAACCCATCTTCCCCTCTACCACCTGGACACAGGCTTGGTGCATTACAAAAGGCTCCCTGCCACTGACAACAGCAAGCAGAACCTACGACAGTATTTTGAAGAGGTTTTTGAGTTTATCGGTAAGAGAAGTTGTCAAATCTTTTGTAGTTTAAACATTTACACACCCCATTCAATTTCTTAACAAGTGCAATTCTCTGTCCTGTGAAGACTTGTTTCTTATTGAAGCAGAAAATGTGGCTGGGGCATATCAAAGGGTTTGTCCCTTTCTTTTTTAAACAGCTAATAGCCTTATAGCCAATAACCTTTAGTGGTAAACCACTGACTTGGTAGTCAATTGCAGGTGGAATTATGGCAACGGGACCCTCTCATTCCAGAGAGCATTTGGTTGGACATCAATTTGTATATAGTTCAGGATGAGTCATCATAATTTTTTGTTTGTTTTTCTAGAAACTAATTTTTCAGCTTTACAGCTAATAGACATTGGCTAAAAGCCAAAAATAGTTTTGATTTTTATGGGGTATTTAAAATCATCTTCCTGCCATGTTATTTCTGTCACTTTCTATTTAAATTGCACATCAGGACTGGAGGCATGACCATTTTTTAATGTGTGCCACACCTTTTTTTGTTTCAGAGGAAGCTCACCAGAGTGGACGGGGCGTTCTTGTGCACTGCCAAGCAGGTGTGTCCCGCTCAGCTACTATAGTCATTGCTTACCTGATGAAGCACACCCTCATGACCATGACTGATGCCTATAAGTATGTGCGCAGTCGACGGCCAATAGTCTCCCCCAACCTCAACTTCATGGGCCAGCTGCTAGAGTTTGAGAGAGACCTCAACTCTGGGGTAACACCTCGCATCCTCACCCCCAAACTGAGTGGCCTGGAAACACAAGTTTAAAAGGGTGGCGCAAGAAAGAAGATTGTGAGAAAACAAGAGGGGAGAAAGCAGATAAACAGAAGAGGGAATTGATGGAAAGAAATGGATGGATAAAAAACAAGGGTAATAAAGCCGTTTAACGATAACAAACAGTTGAGATTGAGGATTTGAAGAGAGATGACAGAAATAACTAGAAGATGAAAGCAGTCCAAAAGAAATAGAGGAAATCGTCTTGGTCTATTTTAAATTGAAGTATCTCCACACTTTCTGTTTCATATAAATAGCACTTATTTGACAGTTGGCAAATGGATGTTTGTGCTACCCACCCTGATACTCTGTTAATTATGTGCCCAGTTTTAATTCAACATAATAACTCAATTCACTTAAATTATTACTATATTGCTATTATCAACTTGGTTAAATACAAACGCTGTATAAAAGTATTTGGGGGGAAACAAATGCAATCAAAGAACTCTCTGGCTGTCAAGCACAGAAAAAGATCCGATGTGTTGAGACTCTCAGAACTGTGACATGCATCACATTCGAGACCCAAGAGCTGTAGCAAACTTCAAACTCCTTTTCCACTGTGCACAGAACTATTCTAGACAGATTATTTTTGATTTGGGAGATCATTTGAAGGCACTTTTTGGGTTACTTTGCATTAGCTGCCAACTATTTATAAATTGTCCACTGACATGAAGATTCATTTTGCCTTTGAATTTTTTTCGATACTGCTATTTTTGTTACTTGATTTTACATCTTGGATTCTTTCTCTTAGTGTCTTTGTGTGGGAGGTGTGCAATAGTGTTGATGTGGAAGTGGAACTGATTTAAGTTATTTTCACTTGGACAGTGTTTCTCTAATGGACTTTTTTTTTCATGGGACATGAACCAGCCATTCTAATGGCAGATATAATCCAAAAAACATGTATTTCTTTTTTATTTCTTGCTTATGATATTAAACAGAGGGCAATTTGTATAAAGCACTGTGTAATGAAAAAAATGTTAAAAGGAAAAGTGTATAATAGACTATATAATAGTTTTTTTTTTTATTCAACTATTTATTTTACTTTGGGCAGGCAGTGCAAATGCTTTAATTTAATTAATTTTGTTTTTTGTGCTTTCTGTATGTTTTGTTTTCTGTGTTTGTTTTTGTGCTGCAGATGGTGATAAGATATTGAGGAGAACGTTTTTACATTTTTAATAAGGAACATGTACACTGTTTATTACTGTGTGAAATTACTGTGACTGGAGCAGATTGGGCCAAGTCATCAACATGAATCTCACTCTTTAGTATGAGTTGAATTTGCGATTCAAAATTGCACATCAAGGTGACAAGTAGATATTTATAGTTTATGCAAAATCAGTATGAAAGTTCCAAGGTGATAGCGTGCAGGTGTAGCTAAAACATTAAGTGTTTTCCGTCATTTGCTTTTCTGTCATATTCAGTTCATTACATAAGAAAAATGAACACCCTTATCAGCTTTAATGCCTGACCTATTTTTAAACAGCCTGCCTAATTTGACCATGATCAGATTTTAGTGCTCTCAGGACTGTAGGCAAATAATCTGGTTTTGTATTACGTACCTCAAAGGAAACCAGAGCTCCTTCCTCCATTTAAATTCTTCCTTAATTTTCCTACCTTCTTTGTCTTTCTCTATGTCCTCTAAGAGACTATGCATTATTATGGGAATACATTCTGTGAAAAAAAACTTGGTTCACTCAGTTCACTGTGAAACTTCTTCTTCCTGCATATTGCCAAGTTCTCAGCCTTGGTCCTTGAAGCCGCCTCTCATCAGTCTTGACAAGCGAGGAGTTTGTCTGCTGTCTCTGAGCTCTTATCTGCCTCACTGAGCCACTGGGCCTTCACACACCACTGCTGTGTCTCCATTAATGTGCTCTGCCCAGCAGCGCATGACAAAGTATACTATTTTGCATTTCAGTTCAAATACACTCCAGTTCAAAAAAAGCTACAGTACCTACAGTAAAGGCATGTGAAGGTGTTTTCTTATAGGTACAAGACCTCAGAAATGCCCCCATATTTTAACATCTGTCTGATTTATCTAAGATGGCTACTATGGATGACCAGTTCAATTCCATTGCTGTGTTATTTTAGGGTCAGCTGCTGCTTGTATTTGTCATACAGTGACACGTTGACTGTTTCTTTCTGTCTCTCTCTGCTGACAGTGTTTTTGTCTGACTCTGTAGCTTGATTATGCCCAGAGGAAACCATTAGGTAAGCAACACCTAATAAATAGGTCTCAGTGAGGTGACAGAATGCCGAGAAATCAGACAAATCTTAATCTAAAAAGCAGGATTGGGCAAAATTTGGAATTCAAGAATCGGCCTCCTTTTAGTTCATGAGTTTGAATTTGATTTGAATTGACTACATGCCACAGCATATTGAATTGAAATGACATGAAGAGGAATTCAAAGAAATTCAACACACACTTGCATGCCCTCATGTCTAGAATCCATGAAACGTCCCACACAATACTGTACACAATAATTTCAATACTAATTCCTTAAATTTAAATTTGAATCACAATTCTCCTTTTTGCTACCTCAATTTAATCTCAATTCAAATTCAGGAATTGAATTGGAATTTGAAAAGGCATTCTCAGTTCTGTTATGAATGCCACACAACCCTGCTAAACATGGATGCTGCTGATTAGCATTTAGACTAACAATATGTATTTTTAAAACTTGAATTATTTCTACTTTAGAGTAAAATTGCTAAACAGATTATTTGGTATCTGACATGAAGTACATTTTTCTACCATTATTTCTTTGAATCCATCATTTACCATTTCATTAAAACTGCCAGTTGCCACCCCCCAAGTCTGCATGAGAAAATGTATAAAGTGCATTTTACGAGAAAATAAATGCCGGGGATGCCTTTTGGTACAATAACTGTCTTCCGAGTCAATGTTGCACCTATCAGCGGAAAGAAACGGAAGCACTTGGAAGTTTTGTAATTGTTTGGATTTGTTTTGCTCTGTTATATATCTGTTTGCTGCACAAAAGTGTGGATGTGAGAAGTCAGTCTTTGTGTTTTCTGTGTGCTAGACATGTTGTGACAAGAGTAATGTGGGTGAAACTTTCCTACCATTTTATCAAGAATCCCAACCTCAGGCCTGTTAAATGTCCATTGGCACAGCTCAAGTTTCTCTGTAAGCTTGCATCTGTCAATGCCATGAGCCACTGCTGTATGCCTTCTTTACCCTGGATTTGCTCTTCCAAACATTATGGGGAAATTTACCTCTTTGTACATTCAATCATACCTTTCACTGTAGAAAAAAAATATTGCGTAGGCCTACCAGAATCACCTGGCAACACTGAATGAATAGCGCTGGACATCATAGACCACATCTCGAGTATCTCATTGTATGAAAGCTGAATTTGTTTATAAAATGTGTGCAAAGCATTGAAACTAGATACTATATATGACCAGTATTTCCTGTGTTGAATAATCTTATATGGTTTGCACATAGAAATGAACTAAATGTAAAGTTTTGTGTAGAATTTGTTTGTAAATTTGTGAATTGATTCTTTGTGACTTTATTCATGTAATGCTTGTTCTTTTTTATTATTATTATTATTATTATTATTATTGTTGTTATTATTATCTAATTTTTGTGCCAAATACTGAAATGAAGGTTGTCTTTGAAGGTTGGCATCTTAATATTGACAAAAAAGAAGTGCCCTAGGACAGAACATGTTTGAACTGCTCATTTATCAGTGTTTTACCTTGTTCCCCAGGCAATATGTTGTTGCCATACTCTGTTACTGAAACTTTACACTTTACCTGATGATTTTCTTACCCACTAACCTGCTAGTTTGCTCATTGAAAATGTTATATTTTCATATGTTGATTTGTTTTGTTTGATCATGGCAATTTTATCAGTGACTCTTTGGGTAGAGGTTTAGAGCGATCCCTCAAGGGTTGTACTTTGATGTACTTTGAATGCATGTTACTCCAAACTGACCTTCCAGTCTTCTCTCCCCTTCCTACTGACTCAGCCGTTCTCCCCCGTGAGAATTCAGTGCCCACGCTGCTTCAGAGAGAAGACACGGCAGCCTGTGTTGGTTTGACCATATACTTGTGTGAACTTCGGTTTTATCACTGACAAATGATGGGGCTTCATCCTTTTTCCTGTTTAAAACTTTACTGTGAGAGAGACTGTGATACTGTTGTGAAGCAAAAAAATGATTAAAAGTGTTAGGCTGATCCTTGCCGGTAATGACTATGAGAATAACGTACCTCTTAAAAAAAAAAAAAAAGATTGGCTTGTAATAGAATTGTTCATCAATATGATGTTCTCGCAAAGCTAAAATGATTTGTTGAAATACATTTTTTTTTACAAATTGACAATGGTGTAGTGTTTCTTTTCATATGGCCTTTGACAGAAAACGCATATTGGTATCTAGCACATTCTAGCACTCCCATAAGCCCACCCAAACTAGGACCAGTTCATTCAGAACCAGGAATGTTGGTTTGGAAATTATTGTTTGTTACAGTATAGTCAATGAGCTGTCAGATTACCATTGACAAATCAGCATTGCAGCCCACCAGTTACATAACCGTTAGCTGCTGTTTTGTGCGACTGCGCTGTGATTTGGCTCCCTGAGGGCTTGGATCAATAGTCAGCATGGTCTAAACCTAGGTGCAGCTCTCTCCAGTCTCGGTTTCCATTAGCTTTCCTCGTCGTGGTCTAATCTCCTCAGTGTCAGTGAGAAAAGCTGGAGGAAGGATGCCTCCTGTGACCGCCTACTTCCAGGCCACTTCAGCATTAAAGTCAGAATGATAGAACAAAGCTAAAATGGTAGAATGCCTGAGAGGGATGAGTAGAGAAACTGGGGCAAAGGCTTTTAGAGTGTGTGTGGAATCGTGTGCACGTGTGAGAGGCCAGTATAAGAATGCTCAAGGCAACGCTGCTGATCCATGTCCCCAGAATCCCTCCGTAATATTGGTGAAACTTGATGACTCAATTCTGCTGCCTGGTCTTGAGGGCATGACTGTTATGTGATAATTGCATTTGAATTTACTGGAAGTTATTTATTCTAATTAGAAATGGATAACTGTTTTCTTTTTTTTTGAATTTGATTGGCTGAGTGGCATTCCAATATAAGCCTGAAACATGCTAAATGATTAGCCAGCACATACTTGTATTTGGTCCTGAATTGCATACCAACACATTTTGCAATGCAACAATGCACATAATCTCGTATTGCTAAAAGCTGCTAACAGCCAACAACCAAATGCACGTATGCCCGCTTTTATGTATTGCCTCCAGTATGTATCTATTGCATCCAGTGTTGGGTTTAACGCATTACAAGTAACCAGTGTTGGGCAAGTTACTCAAAGAATGTAATATATTACTCATTACTAGTTACTCCTTTCAAAAGTAATATTGTTACTTTACTTACTTTCTGGCAACAGTTACACTACTAGTTACATTACTTTTTCTTCATGCCCCACAGAAGTTGTAACTGTGTATCTTCCACATAATATTCTTCTAGAATGTTACTAACAACATATTTCTGCCTCATCATTTGACCAAAATCCACACAATAGTGACTGATAGTGACATTCAAGTAGAAGTGTTGTATTAATCTCATTAATTGTCATGTGTAGCTTGAAGCTAATTGTAATTTCTCCGTTTCCCATATATGATTATATTTCATTATGTATTTTATGAAATCATATAAGTTTGTAAGAAACTGTTTAATTTTCCAAAAATATTTTTAATTATAGTAATATAATATACATGCTGATGTGGGTGGGATGTATGCCAGAGTCAAGTAAAGCCACAACTTACACAACAGTGTTCAGATCATCTTTTTTCTTGACAAAATCAATATAATGCAATATTTCTATCTGCTGAATGTAAGCTTTTCCATATTCCAAGCTTGCCTGCTGCACTGGGGACATCACATGCATGTGTGAGTCGTGAAAATTATTAAATTATACCTAGGAATTATTTGATTGTTGGATTTTAAATCAGCAGGGTTGAGGCATCAAAAGTAACTAAGCTGTTTTACGGATGGTAACTGTAATATTATTACTAAAATCTTATTAGTAATTAGTTACACTACTAGTTACTGCTAAAAGTAATATTATTACAGTAAATAAGTTACAGTAACTAGTTACTGCTCAACACTGCAAGTAATATGTGTTGAGTAATCAGATTTTTTTTTTCAAGTAACTAAAGTAACGCATTACTTTTAAATTTACAAGAAAATATCTGTAATGCCAGTTGCTTCGTTTTCCCATTTATTGACTGACAGATTTCCTGTCCCCATGTTGAGAGAAATTTAGTGCAGAGGCGTTGTGTAAACATAACCATGTAAACATTATGGTTACTGTAGTTCTAGACTAAATGTGCATCTCACTTGCACAAAAACAGATTCATTATTCCTCAGAATTAATAAAAACAGTGAAAACTGTTTGTTTTTAATTCCATTTTGCAGTGTCTTTGCTGCTGAACTTCAATAATCCAATTCAACCATGCTAATTAAGCAAAAATTACTTTAGATAAACATAACATTTGTGTTTTTTGTGATTTGAACTTTTTGAATGTACATTTCCTTCAGCCTGGGGCTTATTCATTTCACTTCTGTTGTGAAAGGGCTTTTACATTTGTGAAAAATAGAACTTTTATATTAAAAACAAAGGCAGCCCAGGCCAGATAAGACAATTTAATGCATAAGTAAAGTAACTAAGTCACGCAATTAGTTACTTTTTTTTAGGGAGTAACACAATATTGTAATTAATTATTTTTAAAAGTAACTTTCCCTAACACTATATGTTTTTTTGCCATACAGTCTAAAAGACAGTCAGTTTACTGAATCATTTGCAGCTGTTTCACACATCAAAATAGTACTGGTACACTTCAGACAGAAAACAAAAAGACCACTAGATGATTTGAAAATGCCTTTTATCGCTTATCAACTTGTGAATGAGGCAATGACCAGTTGCATAACAGTATCAAAAAAGGTGTATCAAACTATGGAGGCTTAATTGTGCCCCAGAACTGATGAAAAGCTATAAACACCCCTGTCACCACATCAGTCGGGGGGGTATTCCGAATAACAGCAGGAATAAAGATACCTTGACCTTGACCTTGGACTGTGATTACCTGTCACCATGTGCCTAGGGCCGAATTACAGCCGTGATGATAATTAGACCAACAACAAACATCATACTCGAGTTTTGAGTAATTATATATTTAATATTACATATTTTTTGTATTGTCAAAAACGTTTTATAGAAGCGTTCAGTCTTTGTGTTTTGAGACACGTTTCACTAAATCTCTCTGGAGTCATCAAACGTTGCCCAGCAATACTTTTTTTTTTTGATGTAAGGGAAGCATTACTGATAAAGAAATGAACACTTGAGCTCAGTAGTGCTGTTGAAATTGACATAATATCTCATTCTGCGCTGTATACAAATATCAGAAGACCTGTGGGTATAAAACAGGGATTATGCAAAAAGGCTTTAGATGTGATATATGTAGGTGTGGCTTATGTGCCTCCTCAAATCACCTGTGGCATGCAAATGTTCTTATTTAGTACCTGCACCTGTGAAGAGGTTGAGAGGCAATCCTGCTTTATGGTTTAATTTCAACACTGTACTGACAGAACCAGGACATACTGTAATGTTTGAACAAGAAAATATCAATTTAATATTTGTGGATTCTTGGAAAACACCACAATCAGCATGAAAAAACACTGGGGACCACTGGGGACTTGTGAAGAAAGGATGGGGACTGCATGGGGAGAAAATTCTAGATAAGTGTCAGGCTTTGCAAAAACCATCAGAGCAGCTGAACATCTAATTTGAAGGTAATGTGAATGATTTCTCTACAGTATTACAGAAGAATTTGTAAGATATATTATTATTTGTAAGATATTTCAGTTATTCCAGAGTGTTATAAATGTCAGTTCAGCTAAAAAGATTAAGGTGTTCTTAGAAATGTGACTTCTTTAAAGTGTAGGCCTAATTAGTTCTTATTATTTTTTATTTCATTATTGAGTAAATTAGTTATGCACTGGTACTGAGTATGTCTGAAAAATTATGAAATACGATGAAATCCTGAAATGTTGCATGAAACAGTTTTCTCTGTAGAAATATTTTTCCTGTTGGGGAAAACAAAAATAAGCGAATATTTTTTTCCATCCCAGATTAGTGGGATCCATCCACAGCTTTCCTGTAGCTCAAATGGTAGAGCATGGCGCTAGCAACGCCAAGATCATGGGTTCGATTCCCAGGGAAAGCAAGAGCTGATAAAATATAAAACTGTAACTTGAATGCAATGCAAGTCGCTTTGGATAAAAGCATCTGCTAAATGCATAAATGTAGTGTGCTTCGGTTGCCTGAGGGAAAATAAATGAAACAGTGCTGTAAGCAAGGCTTTTCTATATGTAGAGTAAATCTTGTGGTCTTAAAGTACATGATGTAAATATCATGGGCGGTATGATGCTGTGGACGTTGCCTAGCCAGGTGCACATAACGAGTCTCACGAGGCCAAACCATGGAGACGGAATTCTTCAGAGACTTCCTCCTAGTGGCAGAAGCCCTAGTATTTCCCTCTAATAAAAACAGCTTGGCCTTTCTGAGATTTCTCACCACTCACTGAACTCATCTGTAATTCACAGAAATTTAATGGAATGTATCAAATATCCATTTACACTGCTTCATAATATGTTGTTCCTCTCAATGTCTTTCATTCTCTTCCAGTCCATGGCACGCTCCAGATCCAATGGAAAGACCCTATGTCTGTGTCTCTTGCCTTGTGTGATGGTAAGTCACCTGTTGGTGTACATCATGGTGTCCATATTTGTAGCCGTCTCCTACTCCCCTCCTCTACCGCAGCTGCCCCTCCATTTCATTGCCACCGGAGCCTCCGCAAACTCAGGAGCTCTTGCATCCCATCCAGTTCGGCCCTTCTGGAATCTCAGACTAGAGGACGGGGCACTGTGGAACCGCCTCCAGCACATTTGGGACAGAGAGCACAACCCTATATTGAGAGGTAATGGAACAAGGTCCAAAGGTCCAAGCCTTGATGCAATACATCTGCAAGAGACTGAAAAGACTGGTGCCTGTGAACAGGATGTGGCTTGGGCGTCTCACCTGCCTGACTTTAACACCCTTCCTGATCAAATGAAGGATTTTGTCCTGTCCATGCACTGCAGGCATTACACTATCCTCGTGGACCAACCCAACCTGTGTGCCATGCAGGACTCTAAGACACCGTTCCTTCTCATGGCAATCAAATCGCAAGTCGGGAACTTTGAGAACAGGCAGGCCATCCGAGAGACATGGGGAAGGAGCGGCTGGATCCAAGGGGACAGTGGAAGAAGAAGTTGGTTAGTACGCACTGTCTTCTTGCTTGCGAGGCAAGACACAGAGACAGGGCCTCATCCAGACCTGAGCGCCCTATTGAAGTTGGAGAGCAGCACCCATAAGGACATCCTCCTGTGGGACTTCAAAGACACTTTCTTCAATCTCACCCTGAAGGATGTACTTTTCTGGGACTGGCTTTCAAAGCACTGTTCTCAAGTCCACTTCATTTTCAAGGGAGATGATGATGTGTTTGTTAGGACTAAGGCTCTACTGGACTACATAAACCATGTTGGAGTACAAAAGATGCATGGAAATAAAACAAAAGAGCGGGACGATTTTGTTGTGGGGGATGTTATTGCCAATGCCTGGCCCAATCGGCAACCTGATACTAAATATTACATACCTGAAAGCTTCTATAAAGGAACCTATCCGGCCTACGCAGGAGGCGGAGGGGTGGTTTACACTGGTGCTTTGGCTTTACGTCTACAGGAGGTCTCTCGATGGGTCAGCTTGTTTCCTATTGACGATGTTTACTTAGGAATGTGCCTTCACAGGCTCAGAGTGTCCCCCACTCAACATTCAGGTTTTCTTACCTTTGACCTTCCAGAGGACCTGCGGGAGAAGCCGTGTGCGTATCACAATGTTCTCCTAGTCCATAAACGTACCCCGAAAGAAATGTTAACCCTATGGAAGGAGCTACAGGTTCCTCCTCAGGAGTGCTAGTGTACACTTGTTCACGAATTCAAATGAAGGTAAATGATGCCGCGGGGACCTGGACTTCAAAGTTATTTTCATTTTTACCACAAGGTATTTTCAAGACAGTTGGGCATGTTAATTTGCATAAAAGGCCCTAGTCTTTCTGTGATGTTGGGCTGTGCTCAGGGCTGTGTGTACAGTGGTTATTATAAGGAGATCAAATTGGAATGGCAAGACAGTAGACAAGCTAAAAATAGCATACAACATTGTTCACTTCATAAGACGGGGTTCTTGGTAGAATGGTTCTTGTTCTATGTGAATAAGAATGTGATAGAATATCTAGTTGACAATTGTAGAGTCTCATGTTGCTGTTGTTGTACTTTTAAAGGATTTAAAAGTTTGTGGTCCAAATGCCAGGAGTTATCTCATAATGGAGTGAATCAAAAAAATTGTCATCAACATAATTAAGCATTGTATTAAAAAGCTATGCTACTGGTCCAAAAAACTAAATCTGTTATTGGACAATATTTTTTACACTTTACAATGTATATGTATTTTCTGCTCTGTGTCATTGTCACATACGTGTCATTTTCTCTCATTAGTGTAAGAATTCCTGATGTGAAAACAGCTGGAAAAAATGATTCAAGAGTATCTGGAGTCCATTTTGGATATCTTGGTGTGCAAGTGCTTCTCAGCAAAATGATCAGGATGCCTGAAAACCCCAAAGACATTGTCATCTGGTTTAGGCCTTGTGGGCCTAATTATAGCCTGGTGTTGTTGGTGGCATAATCTGAATTACAACAACAAAACATAATAATAGGAAATAATGAATGACAATAATGAACAATGGATGATTTATTTGATCATTTATCATACAATTGATTTACATGGCTTATTACTTAGATGTTTGTGCATTCATCTGTTTCATGAGATTTAATGTTAACAGCCGTTTTATGAACTCAGAGCTTCATTGTTTGTTTCACTTATTTTAATCTTTTAATTTGAATCTCTTGTTAGTGTGTTTAATATTAATAATGGAAATATTTTCACTTATTTCACTTTTGTCCTCCAAATTTATGTTAGTAATAATCATGCCAAATGAAGCTTGTATTTTCTTAATTATATTATGTACAGTCAGATTTTGCAATTAAATCTGTTAACCACTATTACTTCAGCTGTTGGTGTTTTTTATTTCTCCAAAGAAAACAATTATTGGGTTGTTTATATCTTAATATATAATTACTACACTTACAGTGGTTATATCATTTGTTTGAATTTTAAACTTAATTGTATTAGGCCTACTCTGCAGATCCTCTAAATTATGGTGCAGCCCTTAGCAACCTTGTAAAACAAATTAAAAAAGTTAACAAGTTGATCTTTAGAAATGTTTAGTCTAGTTTTCATATCTCCTTCTTTGGAACATATGTGGTTTCCAGAAAAGGGCTGTATTTTTGTTTTGTATCTTTCTAGGGAGTTTCTCCTCACCTCAGCTTTCTCACGAGGGAGTTATTTATTGCTATTTAAGAATATTAATTGTGAAAAGAAAAGTGCTATACAAAAATATCTGAACTGAACTGAAAATGTTTCTCTTCACGTTCATACATCTAATAATTGTAAATTAATGTAATTATTTTCCAGGTAAGTTTTGTTTACAAATATTTTACTATGACAATATAAAAGCCAGTTATTAATTTAGCTAACTAATAGCCTAGGCTACATTCAACAACATGGAATATAAAAGTCAGTTATTTATTTTGTGAAGTAATACTTTTAACAACATAGCGTAACAAAAAAAACGCTTCATACAATATTATTCTCATACAATAAATGAGTTTGATAAATGAGGATAGCTGCCTTTATACTGCAGGAAGTCAAAAATGCAGTTTAACGACCTCCAATTAGTAGGTGGCGCTGCAAATCTTTGTCCATTTAACCCGGAAGTTGTCAGTGCAGCACCGCGTTCATCATACGACTGTTGTTGCAGTAGTGCTAGCTGTGTTTGTTTAGTATTAATTTTTGTTTCCTGATCAAGTAAATACAAAATAATGTCTTGATAACAACGCGCATAATATAAGTTAGCTTTGATATTATGATGTATTTGTACTGTTAATATTACGTAAATATTTATCGCCGTGTTATAATCAACTGAAGTGCAGCAGAGAGCAGTAAGGCCCATATAGCACATTTAGACGCGAACCGAGCCGATATGGGTTCATCAAAGAAACACAAAGAGAAGGAGAAGGACCGGGATCCAGAGGACCGGCACCGCGAGCACAAGAAACACCGTCACAAGGATAAGGACCGCGAGCGAGAGAAGAGAAAGAGATCCCGCTCCAGAGAGAGGAGCAGCCGGGGAGCAGAGAAAGACAGGAGCGGTAAAGCAGAGCCAAGAGTCAAGAAAGAGAAGCTTGATCCTGCTTTCGAAGGTAACAGCGGTCAGTCATCCTGTCCACAAACTTCAATAGTTACTAGACCTTTTGTTGACTTGATCTTCTGCACCACTGTCATCAAAGTATACTCTAAAATTACATAAATAATGTTAAACTCTGTGAAGGAGATCCCAGAATATTCTCTCGTATAATATACTTGGATGAAAACTATTACTTGCAAATTATGTAAGGAACTGTGACTGCCTACCTTGACAGCATGCTTTTAGCCTTTACTTGGCACTGGCAGCTGATTAAGTTTTTGAGACACAGCCTTTATCTTATCTTCATTTATGACTAATATTCACCATCATTGTCCCACTTGAAATAATTTATATGGCTTTGATAGAAGTCATTGTGTTAGATGGTGCTCATGTTTGTCAACATCTTGTTTTGCAGAGCCGGGTCCCAAATCTGCCGGTGGTGATGCTTCACTCAGCATTGAAGAGACCAAGTATGTTGTGTAGCATGCTGTTATTTATAATTTGAGGGGAAGAAAATATAATACATTTAAATATATACATGTATATTAATATTTGTATATTTTCCTAAATGCTGTTGCTCTTTGTTTTGCAGTAAACTGAGGGCCAAACTAGGTTTGAAACCCCTTGAACTCAATGAAAACAAGAAAGGTGAGAATTTGATTATCATGTTACATCAAAGTGCTATTTTAGATACTACCATTCAAAAGTTTTAAGTCAATAAAATAAATTATAGAAATATGTTAATGATTTTATTCAACAAGATTGTGACAGTTGTACTAATTAAAAAATAAATAAAGCAACACAGCTGTTTTCAACATTGATTAAAATGATTTCTGAAGGATCATGTGATACTGAAGACTGGAGTAATGATGCTGAAAATTCAGCTTTAACATCACAGGAATAAATTACATTTGAAAGTACATAATATTCAAATAGAAATGTTATTTTAAATTGTAATATTTCACTATATCACTGTTTACTTTTCACTGTTTTTGGTCAAATAAATGTAGCCCTGTGAGCATAACTTCTTTTAAAAACATTAAAAATTTCACACTGACCTCACACTTTTTAATGTTAGTGTAATTGCTTTGAATGCAACATCGTATTTGAAGCTTTTTTTTCTAAATCTATGATTGTTTGGTGGTCCCTCAGAGACTGGAACTAAGGAGGCGCCCCTCCTGGCCGAGACCATCAATCCTGTCCATATCAGACAACAGGCTGAGATGAGAGAGAAACTGGCTGCTCTCAAAGAGAAGCGTCTGCTCAATAAGAAACTGGGGTAGGACATTTTTGCCACCTGCGAAAGATAACAGAACTTCTACTATTGTAATTCCCTGTTAGTGACTAAATCAGACATTAAATCGGACTAATATCAGACTATCTGACTTTTTTGTGTTTTCAGGAAGGTGAAGGTGCTCGGGGATGAAGAACCATGGCTGGATGACACAGCTGCCTGGGTGGAGAGGAGTCGCAAACTAGCCAAGGAGAAGGAAATGGCGGAGAAGAGGGTGAGGATAGAGAGAAAAGACAGTTGTAGAGACAACCAAATGACTAGCTTCGTTTCGTTCAGCCTTTATCAGTCTTTTTATTTTGTTTCTGTGCAATTCCTTTCTCAACAGGCCAAGCTCCTGGAGGAGATGGATGAAGAGTTTGGTGTGAGCAATCTGGTCGAGCAGGAGTTTGCACAGGAAAAGAGGGTATGTGACCTTATTGACCTAATTTCTTGTTCCCTTCTTCCCCAGTCACTATCCTTTTTTTCCACCAAGACAATATTCAAAGCCCTGCTGTGATGTCACAATTACTCATTTTCAGATATTTTTTATTTACACTAGGAGGGGCAATATATTAAAATAATAAAATGTATAATTAAAATAGTTATATTACAATATATACAAATTATACATTATTATCAATAATTCAAATTTTTCCATACATTTTAATAAAAGTCATTTTTAGGCCTCCTTCAAAGTTTGCTGAGATTCCACACAATAGTGACTGATAGTGACATTCAAGTAGAAGTGTTGTATTAATCTCATTAATTGTCATGTGTAGCTTGAAGCTAATTGTAATTTCTCCGTTTCCCATATATGATTATATTTCATTATGTATTTTATGAAATCATATAAGTTTGTAAGAAAATGTTTAATTTTCCAAAAATATTTTTAATTATAGTAATATAATATACATGCTGATGTGGGTGGGATGTATGCCAGAGTCAAGTAAAGCCACAACTTACACAACAGTGTTCAGATCATCTTTTTTCTTGACAAAATCAATATAATGCAATATTTCTATCTGCTGAATGTAAGCTTTTCCATATTCCAAGCTTGCCTGCTGCACTGGGGACATCACATGCATGTGTGAGTCGTGAAAATTATTAAATTATACCTAGGAATTATTTGATTGTTGGATTTTAAATCAGCAGGGTTGAGGCATCAAAAGTAACTAAGCTGTTTTACGGATGGTAACTGTAATATTATTACTAAAATCTTATTAGTAATTAGTTACACTACTAGTTACTGCTAAAAGTAATATTATTACAGTAAATAAGTTACAGTAACTAGTTACTGCTCAACACTGCAAGTAATATGTGTTGAGTAATCAGATTTTTTTTTTCAAGTAACTAAAGTAACGCATTACTTTTAAATTTACAAGAAAATATCTGTAATGCCAGTTGCTTCGTTTTCCCATTTATTGACTGACAGATTTCCTGTCCCCATGTTGAGAGAAATTTAGTGCAGAGGCGTTGTGTAAAACTAACCATGTAAACATTATGGTTACTGTAGTTCTAGACTAAATGTGCATCTCACTTGCACAAAAACAGATTCATTATTCCTCAGAATTAATAAAAACAGTGAAAACTGTTTGTTTTTAATTCCATTTTGCAGTGTCTTTGCTGCTGAACTTCAATAATCCAATTCAACCATGCTAATTAAGCAAAAATTACTTTAGATAAACAAACATTTGTGTTTTTTGTGATTTGAACTTTTTGAATGTACATTTCCTTCAGCCTGGGGCTTATTCATTTCACTTCTGTTGTGAAAGGGCTTTTACATTTGTGAAAAATAGAACTTTTATATTAAAAACAAAGGCAGCCCAGGCCAGATAAGACAATTTAATGCATAAGTAAAGTAACTAAGTCACGCAATTAGTTACTTTTTTTTAGGGAGTAAACACAATATTGTAATTAATTATTTTTAAAAGTAACTTTCCCTAACACTATATGTTGTTTTTGCCATACAGTCTAAAAGACAGTCAGTTTACTGAATCATTTGCAGCTGTTTCACACATCAAAATAGTACTGGTACACTTCAGACAGAAAACAAAAAGACCACTAGATGATTTGAAAATGCCTTTTATCGCTTATCAACTTGTGAATGAGGCAATGACCAGTTGCATAACAGTATCAAAAAAGGTGTATCAAACTATGGAGGCTTAATTGTGCCCCAGAACTGATGAAAAGCTATAAACACCCCTGTCACCACATCAGTCGGGGGGGGGGGGGGGGGGGGGGGGTATTCCGAATAACAGCAGGAATAAAGATACCTTGACCTTGACCTTGGACTGTGATTACCTGTCACCATGTGCCTAGGGCCGAATTACAGCCGTGATGATAATTAGACCAACAACAAACATCATACTCGAGTTTTGAGTAATTATATATTTAATATTACATATTTTTTGTATTGTCAAAAACGTTTTATAGAAGCGTTCAGTCTTTGTGTTTTGAGACACGTTTCACTAAATCTCTCTGGAGTCATCAAACGTTGCCCAGCAATACTTTTTTTTTTTTGATGTAAGGGAAGCATTACTGATAAAGAAATGAACACTTGAGCTCAGTAGTGCTGTTGAAATTGACATAATATCTCATTCTGCGCTGTATACAAATATCAGAAGACCTGTGGGTATAAAAACAGGGATTATGCAAAAAGGCTTTAGATGTGATATATGTAGGTGTGGCTTATGTGCCTCCTCAAATCACCTGTGGCATGCAAATGTTCTTATTTAGTACCTGCACCTGTGAAGAGGTTGAGAGGCAATCCTGCTTTATGGTTTAATTTCAACACTGTACTGACAGAACCAGGACATACTGTAATGTTTGAACAAGAAAAATATCAATTTAATATTTGTGGATTCTTGGAAAACACCACAATCAGCATGAAAAAACACTGGGGACCACTGGGGACTTGTGAAGAAAGGATGGGGACTGCATGGGGAGAAAATTCTAGATAAGTGTCAGGCTTTGCAAAAACCATCAGAGCAGCTGAACATCTAATTTGAAGGTAATGTGAATGATTTCTCTACAGTATTACAGAAGAATTTGTAAGATATATTATTATTTGTAAGATATTTCAGTTATTCCAGAGTGTTATAAATGTCAGTTCAGCTAAAAAGATTAAAGGTGTTCTTAGAAATGTGACTTCTTTAAAGTGTAGGCCTAATTAGTTCTTATTATTTTTTATTTCATTATTGAGTAAATTAGTTATGCACTGGTACTGAGTATGTCTGAAAAATTATGAAATACGATGAAATCCTGAAATGTTGCATGAAACAGTTTTCTCTGTAGAAATATTTTTCCTGTTGGGGAAAACAAAAATAAGCGAATATTTTTTTCCATCCCAGATTAGTGGGATCCATCCACAGCTTTCCTGTAGCTCAAATGGTAGAGCATGGCGCTAGCAACGCCAAGATCATGGGTTCGATTCCCAGGGAAAGCAAGAGCTGATAAAATATAAAACTGTAACTTGAATGCAATGCAAGTCGCTTTGGATAAAAGCATCTGCTAAATGCATAAATGTAGTGTGCTTCGGTTGCCTGAGGGAAAATAAATGAAACAGTGCTGTAAGCAAGGCTTTTCTATATGTAGAGTAAATCTTGTGGTCTTAAAGTACATGATGTAAATATCATGGGCGGTATGATGCTGTGGACGTTGCCTAGCCAGGTGCACATAACGAGTCTCACGAGGCCAAACCATGGAGACGGAATTCTTCAGAGACTTCCTCCTAGTGGCAGAAGCCCTAGTATTTCCCTCTAATAAAAACAGCTTGGCCTTTCTGAGATTTCTCACCACTCACTGAACTCATCTGTAATTCACAGAAATTTAATGGAATGTATCAAATATCCATTTACACTGCTTCATAATATGTTGTTCCTCTCAATGTCTTTCATTCTCTTCCAGTCCATGGCACGCTCCAGATCCAATGGAAAGACCCTATGTCTGTGTCTCTTGCCTTGTGTGATGGTAAGTCACCTGTTGGTGTACATCATGGTGTCCATATTTGTAGCCGTCTCCTACTCCCCTCCTCTACCGCAGCTGCCCCTCCATTTCATTGCCACCGGAGCCTCCGCAAACTCAGGAGCTCTTGCATCCCATCCAGTTCGGCCCTTCTGGAATCTCAGACTAGAGGACGGGGCACTGTGGAACCACCTCCAGCACATTTGGGACAGAGAGCACAACCCTATATTGAGAGGTAATGGAACAAGGTCCAAAGGTCCAAGCCTTGATGCAATACATCTGCAAGAGACTGAAAAGACTGGTGCCTGTGAACAGGATGTGGCTTGGGCGTCTCACCTGCCTGACTTTAACACCCTTCCTGATCAAATGAAGGATTTTGTCCTGTCCATGCACTGCAGGCATTACACTATCCTCGTGGACCAACCCAACCTGTGTGCCATGCAGGACTCTAAGACACCGTTCCTTCTCATGGCAATCAAATCGCAAGTCGGGAACTTTGAGAACAGGCAGGCCATCCGGAGAAGGGAACATGGGGAAGGAGCGGCTGGATCCAAGGGGACAGTGGAAGAAGAAGTTGGTTAGTACGCACTGTCTTCTTGCTTGCGAGGCAAGACACAGAGACAGGGCCTCATCCAGACCTGAGCGCCCTATTGAAGTTGGAGAGCAGCAATAAGGACATCCTCCTGTGGGACTTCAAAGACACTTTCTTCAATCTCACCCTGAAGGATGTACTTTTCTGGGACTGGCTTTCAAAGCACTGTTCTCAAGTCCACTTCATTTTCAAGGGAGATGATGATGTGTTTGTTAGGACTAAGGCTCTACTGGACTACATAAACCATGTTGGAGTACAAAAGATGCATGGAAATAAAACAAAAGAGCGGGACGATTTTGTTGTGGGGGATGTTATTGCCAATGCCTGGCCCAATCGGCAACCTGATACTAAATATTACATACCTGAAAGCTTCTATAAAGGAACCTATCCGGCCTACGCAGGAGGCGGAGGGGTGGTTTACACTGGTGCTTTGGCTTTACGTCTACAGGAGGTCTCTCGATGGGTCAACTTGTTTCCTATTGACGATGTTTACTTAGGAATGTGCCTTCACAGGCTCAGAGTGTCCCCCACTCAACATTCAGGTTTTCTTACCTTTGACCTTCCAGAGGACCTGCGGGAGAAGCCGTGTGCGTATCACAATGTTCTCCTAGTCCATAAACGTACCCCGAAAGAAATGTTAACCCTATGGAAGGAGCTACAGGTTCCTCCTCAGGAGTGCTAGTGTACACTTGTTCACGAATTCAAATGAAGGTAAATGATGCCGCGGGGACCTGGACTTCAAAGTTATTTTCATTTTTACCACAAGGTATTTTCAAGACAGTTGGGCATGTTAATTTGCATAAAAGGCCCTAGTCTTTCTGTGATGTTGGGCTGTGCTCAGGGCTGTGTGTACAGTGGTTATTATAAGGAGATCAAATTGGAATGGCAAGACAGTAGACAAGCTAAAAATAGCATACAACATTGTTCACTTCATAAGACGGGGTTCTTGGTAGAATGGTTCTTGTTCTATGTGAATAAGAATGTGATAGAATATCTAGTTGACAATTGTAGAGTCTCATGTTGCTGTTGTTGTACTTTTAAAGGATTTAAAAGTTTGTGGTCCAAATGCCAGGAGTTATCTCATAATGGAGTGAATCAAAAAAATTGTCATCAACATAATTAAGCATTGTATTAAAAAGCTATGCTATTGGTCCAAAAAACTAAATCTGTTATTGGACAATATTTTTTACACTTTACAATGTATATGTATTTTCTGCTCTGTGTCATTGTCACATACGTGTCATTTTCTCTCATTAGTGTAAGAATTCCTGATGTGAAAACAGCTGGAAAAAATGATTCAAGAGTATCTGGAGTCCATTTTGGATATCTTGGTGTGCAAGTGCTTCTCAGCAAAATGATCAGGATGCCTGAAAACCCCAAAGACATTGTCATCTGGTTTAGGCCTTTGGGCCTAATTATAGCCTGGTGTTGTTGGTGGCATAATCTGAATTACAACAACAAAACATAATAATAGGAAATAATGAATGACAATAATGAACAATGGATGATTTATTTGATCATTTATCATACAATTGATTTACATGGCTTATTACTTAGATGTTTGTGCATTCATCTGTTTCATGAGATTTAATGTTAACAGCCGTTTTATGAACTCAGAGCTTCATTGTTTGTTTCACTTATTTTAATCTTTTAATTTGAATCTCTTGTTAGTGTGTTTAATATTAATAATGGAAATATTTTCACTTATTTCACTTTTGTCCTCCAAATTTATGTTAGTAATAATCATGCCAAATGAAGCTTGTATTTTCTTAATTATATTATGTACAGTCAGATTTTGCAATTAAATCTGTTAACCACTATTACTTCAACTGTTGGTGTTTTTTATTTCTCCAAAGAAAACAATTATTGGGTTGTTTATATCTTAATATATAATTACTACACTTACAGTGGTTATATCATTTGTTTGAATTTTAAATGTAATTGTATTAGGCCTACTCTGCGTATCCTCTAAATTATGGTGCAGCCCTTAGCAACCTTGTAAAACAAATTAAAAAAGTTAACAAGTTGATCTTTAGAAATGTTTAGTCTAGTTTTCATATCTCCTTCTTTGGAACATATGTGGTTTCCAGAAAAGGGCTGTATTTTTGTTTTGTATCTTTCTAGGGAGTTTCTCCTCACCTCAGCTTTCTCACGAGGGAGTTATTTATTGCTATTTAAGAATATTAATTGTGAAAAGAAAAGTGCTATACAAAAATATCTGAACTGAACTGAAAATGTTTCTCTTCACGTTCATACATCTAATAATTGTAAATTAATGTAATTATTTTCCAGGTAAGTTTTGTTTACAAATTTTTACTATGACAATATAAAAGCCAGTTATTAATTTAGCTAACTAATAGCCTAGGCTACATTCAACAACATGGAATATAAAAGTCAGTTATTTATTTTGTGAAGTAATACTTTTAACAACATAGCGTAAAAAAAAAAACGCTTCATACAATATTATTCTCATACAATAAATGAGTTTGATAAATGAGGATAGCTGCCTTTATACTGCAGGAAGTCAAAAATGCAGTTTAACGACCTCCAATTAGTAGGTGGCGCTGCAAATCTTTGTCCATTTAACCCGGAAGTTGTCAGTGCAGCACCGCGTTCATCATACGACTGTTGTTGCAGTAGTGCTAGCTGTGTTTGTTTAGTATTAATTTTTGTTTCCTGATCAAGTAAATACAAAATAATGTCTTGATAACAACGCGCATAATATAAGTTAGCTTTGATATTATGATGTATTTGTACTGTTAATATTACGTAAATATTTATCGCCGTGTTATAATCAACTGAAGTGCAGCAGAGAGCAGTAAGGCCCATAGCACATTTAGACGCGAACCGAGCCGATATGGGTTCATCAAAGAAACACAAAGAGAAGGAGAAGGACCGGGATCCAGAGGACCGGCACCGCGAGCACAAGAAACACCGTCACAAGGATAAGGACCGCGAGCGAGAGAAGAGAAAGAGATCCCGCTCCAGAGAGAGGAGCAGCCGGGGAGCAGAGAAAGACAGGAGCGGTAAAGCAGAGCCAAGAGTCAAGAAAGAGAAGCTTGATCCTGCTTTCGAAGGTAACAGCGGTCAGTCATCCTGTCCACAAACTTCAATAGTTACTAGACCTTTTGTTGACTTGATCTTCTGCACCACTGTCATCAAAGTATACTCTAAAATTACATAAATAATGTTAAACTCTGTGAAGGAGATCCCAGAATATTCTCTCGTATAATATACTTGGATGAAAACTATTACTTGCAAATTATGTAAGGAACTGTGACTGCCTACCTTGACAGCATGCTTTTAGCCTTTACTTGGCACTGGCAGCTGATTAAGTTTTTGAGACACAGCCTTTATCTTATCTTCATTTATGACTAATATTCACCATCATTGTCCCACTTGAAATAATTTATATGGCTTTGATAGAAGTCATTGTGTTAGATGGTGCTCATGTTTGTCAACATCTTGTTTTGCAGAGCCGGGTCCCAAATCTGCCGGTGGTGATGCTTCACTCAGCATTGAAGAGACCAAGTATGTTGTGTAGCATGCTGTTATTTATAATTTGAGGGGAAGAAAATATAATACATTTAAATATATACATGTATATTAATATTTGTATATTTTCCTAAATGCTGTTGCTCTTTGTTTTGCAGTAAACTGAGGGCCAAACTAGGTTTGAAACCCCTTGAACTCAATGAAAACAAGAAAGGTGAGAATTTGATTATCATGTTACATCAAAGTGCTATTTTAGATACTACCATTCAAAAGTTTTAAGTCAATAAAATAAATTATAGAAATATGTTAATGATTTTATTCAACAAGATTGTGACAGTTGTACTAATTAAAAAATAAATAAATAAAGCAACACAACTGTTTTCAACATTGATAGTAACAAGAAATGTTTCTCGAGCACCAAATCAGCATATTAAAATGATTTCTGAAGGATCATGTGATACTGAAGACTGGAGTAATGATGCTGAAAATTCAGCTTTAACATCACAGGAATAAATTACATTTGAAAGTACATAATATTCAAATAGAAATGTTATTTTAAATTGTAATATTTCACTATATCACTAGTTTACTTTTCACTATGTTTTTGATCAAATAAATATAGCCCTGTGAGCATAACTTCTTTTAAAAACATTAAAAATTTCATACTGACCTCACACTTTTTAATGTTAGTGTAATTGAATGCAACATCGTATTTGAAGCTTTTTTTTCTAAATCTATGATTGTTTGGTGGTCCCTCAGAGACTGGAACTAAGGAGGCGCCCCTCCTGGCCGAGACCATCAATCCTGTCCATATCAGACAACAGGCTGAGATGAGAGAGAAACTGGCTGCTCTCAAAGAGAAGCGTCTGCTCAATAAGAAACTGGGGTAGGACATTTTTGCCACCTGCGAAAGATAACAGAACTTCTACTATTGTAATTCCCTGTTAGTGACTAAATCAGACATTAAATCGGACTAATATCAGACTATCTGACTTTTTTGTGTTTTCAGGAAGGTGAAGGTGCTCGGGGATGAAGAACCATGGCTGGATGACACAGCTGCCTGGGTGGAGAGGAGTCGCAAACTAGCCAAGGAGAAGGAAATGGCGGAGAAGAGGGTGAGGATAGAGAGAAAAGACAGTTGTAGAGACAACCAAATGACTACATTTACATTTACATTTAATCATTTAGCAGACTCTTTTATCCAAAGCGACGTACAAATGAGGAGAACAATAGAAGCAATCAGACCATCGAGAGAGCAACAGTATACAAGTGTCATGACAAGTCTCAGTTAGTCTAGCACAGTACACGTAGCTAGAATTTTTTTTTTTTTTTTTTTTTTTTTTTTTTTTTTTTTAAATAGAATAGGTAAGTTAGTATTAGTTAGTCAGGTGCTGGCGAAAAAGATGTGTCTTTAGATGTTTTTTGAAAATGGCTAAAGACTCAGCTGTTCGAATTGAGATCGGGAGGTCATTCCACCAGCTGGGCACAGACCAGGAAAAGGTCCGTGAGAGTGATTTGTTACCTCTTTGGGATGGCACCACAAGGCGTCGTTCACTTGCAGAACGCAAGCTTCTGGAGGGCACATAAATTTGAACCAGCGAGTTTAGGTATATTGGTGCAGTGGCAGTTGTGGTCTTGTAGGCAAACATCAGTACCTTGAATTTGATGCGAGCGGCTATTGGTAGCCAGTGTAACCTGATGAAGAGAGGGGTAACGTGAGCTTTTTTTGGCTCATTAAAGACCACTCTGGCTGCTGCATTCTGGATCAGTTGCAGAGGCTTGATAGTACATGCGGGAAGGCCCGCCAAGAGAGCATTACAATAGTCCAGTCTGGAGAGAACAAGAGCTTGGACAAGGAGTTTTGCAGCTTGCTCTTGCAGGAAGGGCCTAATCTTCCTAATGTTGTATAAGGCAAATCTGCAGGACCGGGCCGTTGTAGCAATATGGTCCGTGAAGCTTAACTGATCATCGATCACAACTCCGAGGTTCCTGGCAGTCCTGGAAGGAGTTATGGTTGATGAACCCAGCTGTATAGAGAAGTTGTGGTGAAGTGATGGGTTGGCAGAGAACACGAGCAGTTCTGTCTTAGCAAGATTGAGCTGAAGGTGATGGTCCATCATCCAGCTAGAAATGTCACTCAGACAGGCTGCAATGCGATCTGTTACCGTCGGATCATCTGGTTGGAATGAGAAGTAGAGTTGAGTGTCATCAGCATAGCAGTGGTAGGAAAAGCCATGCTTCTGAATAACCAGTCCTAATGACGACATGTAGATGGAGAAGAGAAGTGGTCCAAGCACTGAGCCTTGAGGAACTCCAGTAGCAAGAAGTTGTGACTTTGAAACCTCACCCCTCCAAGACACCCTGAAGGACCTATCGGAGAGGTAAGACTCGAACCACAGGAGGGCGGTTCCTGAGATGCCCATCTTTCTGAGGATGGACATGAGGATCTGGTGGTAAACTGTGTCAAAGGCAGCAGACAGATCCAGCAAGATGAGTACAGAGGATTTGGAAGCTGCTCTTGCCAGTCTCAGGGCCTCTGTAACCGAGAGTAGGGCAGTCTCAGTTGAGTGTCCACTTCTGAAGCCAGATTGGTTGTTGTCCAGAATGTTGTTCTGTGCAAGAAACAGAGAGAGTTGGTTGAACACAACTCGCTCAAGTGACTTTGCAATGAATGGAAGAAGGGATACCGGTCTGTAGTTTTCTAAAAGTGCTGGATTTAGAGCAGGTTTTTTAAGCAGTGGGCTTACCCGAGCCTGCTTAAATGCTGTGGGAAATGTACCAGTGTTAAGCGAGGTGTTGATAATGTGAGTAAGAGCAGGTACGACTGAAGAAGAAATGGCTTGAAGGAGGTGAGTGGGGATAGGATCTAGCGGACAAGTAGTGGGATGATTGGAAAGGATGAGTTTGGAAACCTCCGTCTCCGAGAGAGGAGAAAAGGAGGTGAGAGATTGTGTATTTGTCGTTATGAAGTTATTAGTTTGCGGTGTGAGGAATTGGTCACTGATGGTTTTTGTTTTATTTGTGAAGAAAGTTGCAAAGTCATCAGCTGTAAGAGTTGATGAAGGAGTAGGGGGAGGTGGACAGAGAAGAGAAGAGAACGTTTTGAAGAGTGCGCGAGAGTCGGAACAGTTGTTAATTTTGTTGTGGTAGTATGTCATTTTAGCAGTGGAGACATTTGCAGAGAAGGAAGAGAGGTGTGACTGATACACAGTAAGGTCGGTAGAGTTTTTGGATTTGTGCCATTTCCTCTCTGCAGCCCTTAGTTTAACACGATGTTCACGGAGAACATCGGACAACCAGGGGCAGAGGGGGTAGCGCGTGCTGATCTGGATGAAAGGGGGCAAAAGTTGTCTAAGCAAGATGTTAGAGTGAAGCAAAGAGCGTCAGTAGCACTGTTTGTGTCGAGTGCTGAAAACTGAGAGGGTGAAGGTAGTGCGGATGAAACCATTGAGGATAGGCGAGAGGGAGAGAGCGATCGTAGGTTACGCCGAAAGGTGACCTGCGAAGGAGCGTGTGCTATTTCAGGAGTTAGTGTGAGGTTAGAAGTGATGAGGAAGTGGTCTGAGGTGTGCAGCGGAGTTACTAATGTGTTGTCAGTGGAGCAGTAGCGTGTGTAGATGAGGTCCAGTCGGTTACCTGATTTGTGAGTAGCCGTAGTAGACACTCGTTTGAGGTCAAATGAAGTGAGAAGAGTGTTGAAGTCAGTAGCCTGGGGTTTTTCTAGGTGGATGTTGAAGTCACCGAGCAGTACCAGAGGAGTACCATCTTCAGGAAAGTTTGAGAGTAACACATCCAACTCCTCCAAGAAGTCACCCAGTTGACCTGGGGGACGATACACAACTACAACGTGGATTTTAGCAGGGTGAGTAATAGTAATCGCTTGAGATTCAAATGAACTGTTGCCTGTAGGAGATGGTAGAAGATCAAATTTCCATTCATTTGAAATAAGGAGACCAGTGCCTCCACCCCTCCCAATCGTGCGAGGGGTGTGGGAAAAAGTGAAATTAGTGGAGAGGGCTGCAGGAGTGGCAGTGTCCTCAGGTTTGATCCAAGTCTCAGTTAGGGCCATGAGGTTGAGACCGGAAAGGGTAGCAATAGAAGGAATAAAATCTGCTTTGTTTACAGCAGACTGGCAGTTCCAAAGACCAATTGGAACAGAGAGTAAAGTAGTAGAGGACAGAGGGACCGTTCGTAGATTATTAGGATTGGCCTGCCTCCAACGTACAGCGCGTGCTCTCCGAGTGTTAGTAGTGATAGTACAGATTTGAAAGCACATAGTGAGTACAATTGATTAAAAATTAGATGAGTACAAGTTAGACAAAAAGTAAAGAAAGGGGAGAAAGCAATACTCAAGTGCCTTGTCGGTGTCCTTGCTCGGTGGAGTCGTGCAAGGTAGAGTCGATCGTCTTTACACTCGTCGGTCTTCACACGAGGAGGGCTTCACACGAGGGCTGCCGCGACCGCTGCCGCGGTGTACAAATCAGTTTTATACTTGCCTAATTACTAGTCCCTGAAGTCAGCTGACCACGCCTTTCTACTTAGCAAACCGAAACTGGGAACTCCCGCGATAAGCACGAGAACAAACGCGACTTGCGAACGCGTTTACCAGGTAAAACACAGTATGCAAAAATAATGGTTCCTAGCAACGACAACTGAGCTGAAATCTAATGAGAAAACAAGACAAAACACTCACAAACTGATGTTCTCTTCTGCTGATCGATTGTTCCTTCTAACAAATGTCACTGAATCAGGTAAATAAGTACTTTCTCTGGCTTAGACCACGCCTTTCTACTTAGCAAACCGAAACTGGGAACTCCCGCGATAAGCACGAGAACAAACGCGACTTGTGAACGCGTTTACCAGGTAAAACACAGTATGCAAAAATAATGGTTCCTAGCAACGACAACTGAGCTGAAATCTAATGAGAAAACAAGACAAAACACTCACAAACTGATGTTCTCTTCTGCTGATCGATTGTTCCTTCTAACAAATGTCACTGAATCAGGTAAATAAGTACTTTCTCTGGCTTAGACCACGCCTTTCTACTTAGCAAACCGAAACTGGGAACTCCCGCAATAAGCACGAGAACAAACGCGACTTGCGAACGCGTTTACCAGGTAAAACACAGTATGCAAAAATAATGGTTCCTAGCAACGACAACTGAGCTGAAATCTAATGAGAAAACAAGACAAAACACTCACAAACTGATGTTCTCTTCTGCTGATCGATTGTTCCTTCTAACAAATGTCACTGAATCAGGTAAATAAGTACTTTCTCTGGCTTAGACCACGCCTTTCTACTTAGCAAACCGAAACTGGGAACTCCCGCAATAAGCACGAGAACAAACGCGACTTGCGAACGCGTTTACCAGGTAAAACACAGTATGCAAAAATAATGGTTCCTAGCAACGACAACTGAGCTGAAATCTAATGAGAAAACAAGACAAAACACTCACAAACTGATGTTCTCTTCTGCTGATCGATTGTTCCTTCTAACAAATGTCACTGAATCAGGTAAATAAGTACTTTCTCTGGCTTAGACCACGCCTTTCTACTTAGCAAACCGAAACTGGGAACTCCCGCGATAAGCACGAGAACAAACGCGACTTGCGAACGCGTTTACCAGGTAAAACACAGTATGCAAAAATAATGGTTCCTAGCAACGACAACTGAGCTGAAATCTAATGAGAAAACAAGACAAAACACTCACAAACTGATGTTCTCTTCTGCTGATCGATTGTTCCTTCTAACAAATGTCACTGAATCAGGTAAATAAGTACTTTCTCTGGCTTAGACCACGCCTTTCTACTTAGCAAACCGAAACTGGGAACTCCCGCAATAAGCACGAGAACAAACGCGACTTGCGAACGCGTTTACCAGGTAAAACACAGTATGCAAAAATAATGGTTCCTAGCAACGACAACTGAGCTGAAATCTAATGAGAAAACAAGACAAAACACTCACAAACTGATGTTCTCTTCTGCTGATCGATTGTTCCTTCCTAGCTTCGTTTCGTTCAGCCTTTATCAGTCTTTTTATTTTGTTTCTGTGCAATTCCTTTCTCAACAGGCCAAGCTCCTGGAGGAGATGGATGAAGAGTTTGGTGTGAGCAATCTGGTCGAGCAGGAGTTTGCACAGGAAAAGAGGGTATGTGACCTTATTGACCTAATTTCTTGTTCCCTTCTTCCCCAGTCACTATCCTTTTTTTCCACCAAGACAATATTCAAAGCCCTGCTGTGATGTCACAATTACTCATTTTCAGATATTTTTTATTTACACTAGGAGGGGCAATATATTAAAATAATAAAATGTATAATTAAAATAGTTATATTACAATATATACAAATTATACATTATTATCAATAATTCAAATTTTTCCATACATTTTAATAAAAGTCATTTTTAGGCCTCCTTCAAAGTTTGCTGAGATTCCTAATGGGCCTTGGTCCCTTAGTTGAGAACCACTGCTTTAATCAGGATTAAAACCGATTAAAAATAGTGAAATAACTTTGATCATGTAACAGTTGTTGATGGAAAGGTTTCTCTATTTGTATGTTTGTATTTCTTAGTAATGTATTATCTATTATTATCATTGTACTGCATATTTATTTAGATGTTGATTTGATTGATCTGTTTTTACTAACCAGGACGCATATGGCTCACGTAATCTCAAAGGGCTGAAGGTTCAACACAAGATGGAGTCTTTCAGAGAGGGGGAAACCATTATCTTAACTCTAGAAGACAAAGGTGAGCTAACAAGATGATACTGAATATGGATAAAATGTACTGTTGCTTTAGATGAACAAGCATCTGCTAAATCACTGACACCACCTACACACTCTCGTGGGCACGCTCAAAGTTTCTCTGCGTGGGTGATTTTCACAGGCGTTCTGGAGGAGGAGGAGGATGTGCTGGTGAATGTGGGTCTGGTGGACAAAGAGAAAGCAGAAAAAAATGTGGAGCTAAAGAAGAAGAAGCCAGATTATAAAGCTTATGAAGAAGATGAGAGTGTGGATGACATGGTCATTGTAAGATCTGAAATTCCAAATTCTCCAAATGCATTAAAACCACACATGGCCAAAAATACCACTGATACTTGTTATTAACCAATTAAAAAACCTGCTATGTGATTTCCTCTTCTTTACGTAATATTCAACGTGTTGCTTTGAATTCTTTCCAGTTAAAGCCAAAGTCTGTGCTGTCAAAGTACGATGAGGAGATCGAGGGGGAGAAGAAGAAGAGTTTCAGGCTTAGTGCTGGAGGTTTTGTAGGGGGTGAGAGAGAGCGGGAGCTGCAGGCCATCAGAGAGAACCTGCGCAATCAGGCCCAGTCTCTGGACATGCCTGCTCTCTGCCTCGCCAGTGAATACTACACACCAAATGAGATGGTGAGAATAATGTTTAAGTGCACTGGGTTTTGAATTTGATTTCTTTCTTGACTGATGTTCATATTTTTTTTGACGTGTGACACCAGGTGGGCTTTAAGAAGACCAAATGCAAAGTCAAGAAAATCAGAAAGAAAGAGAAAATACTCAAGGCTACTGAGCTCTTGGTGGATGAAACTCGAAGCTCAGATTTTGGCTCCAGGTAAAGCCTTAACTCATTTGCTGTTGAAAACTCAGTGACACCACAGTTATTTCAACTCAAAACCGGTTCTGGCACTCAGGTCTCGAGGTCGAGGTAGAAAGCAAGCTGATAAGGAGAAGGGGGCGGAGCTTGGAGATATTCCTATAGAAACCAGCAGCAAGGCCAGTGATGTCCTCCAGCAGTCAGATGACATTAGAATGGCTGACATGGACATTAGTGATGATGGTTAGAGAGAACTTTTTCATGTCTAAAGTTAAAACCTGTTTTATCTTTTTCTCAAGGCATCTGCTCTTCCCTTTGAAATTCAAATGAATTGCATCACTATTCTCTGCACTCACATGCTTTCTCCTTGTCTCTCTCAGAGGACTTCACCTCTCCAGAGCCTGCTGTATTAGAAGAGGATGAAGCGGAGCAGGAGCTCCAGAAACAGCTTGAGAAACAAAGGAAACTCAGACAAAAACAAATGCTCAAAAACTCGGGAGAAAAGGTCAGCACTTTTCATTCCTGAAGCGCTGCTCCAGCAATGCAGAATAATATATACACACACGTATATATCAGTGCCTCCAGGATTTTAATGCAAATTTTTTAATAGGGCTGTGTATTGGCAAGAATCTGGCGATACGATACGTATCACGATACAGGGGTTGCGATACGATATATTGCGATACTGTAAGCAAGGCGATATATTGGGATATTTCTTATTTTAGGAATAGGATATATTTTTAGGAAAGCTGTCATTAAGAGCACACCACTACATGCAAACCTTAGCAACAAATAAATAAATAAATATAAATTGTTTAACCAGAACACACTGGGATCTGCATTTGCAATAATCAGTCCCTGTAACATTCAACATTATTGAACCACTTTTTGTGCAGTACGAATCAAGGGGGAAAAATTAAAGTGCTTGCAGGATTCTTTACTTAAATGTATGTATAAAATGTATTTTATAAAAAAGACCATATATATTTTTAGACCCTGCTTTAAAGGTTCACAGTTTAAGCTTACAATTGTAATATACAATGTCATAACATTTTGATCTGAGCAAAAAATTACATCTGCTTAGTATTAATGAAAAATAAAGTGCTTGCTGGATTCCTAATGAAAACAAAATGTAAACAATAAAATAAATACAGATGTTGAACATTCTCAGAACCTTTCCACTTGGATTTCACAGGTTTTTCAGTTTATATTTATGTTCTGCGTGGAATCGCAGAGACCGCGACACGAGCACTGCCCCAACTACACAAAACGCCCCCGACAAGACAGAAGGCTGCAGCTGCACAGCGACCCTGCTGCCCCCCGCGCCACATCCTGCTATGACGCATTTTGTTGTTTGTGGTGAATTTGCTTTTAATTTTCTCCAAATCTATACAGTAAAATGACTTGACAATTAATACAGTAATATTCAGGGTCACTCTGAATAAATATAAATTAGAAGAATGAGCTAACCTATAAAGGAACACTTTTTATGAGTGTTGGAAAATGAAAATATATATACATACATACATTACACATATACACATATATATATATATATATATATATATATATATATATATATATATATATATATACACACACACACGCGCACACAAACATTAAAATTAAGAAATAACAATGAATAAAAAACAATAATATTAACATTTATTAACATTAATATGATAATTAATGTACAATACAAACGTTTATGTACAAAAACAATGTATTTACAAACATTAAAATCAAAAATAAAAGTTAAAAAAAGCAAAAGTGTAAAGGAAACGCCGGTATGACAGCTTCTTTACATCCATTTAGACCGCTCTCAGCACCCGTACCGTAAGTGCATGATTAGACGCGCATTTTAAAAAAAGTGCGGCAGGCTTGACCGCAGTCGCGCGAAGGCTTTTCACACGGGGCACGGCAAGCGTCGGGGCGGACATTACCACAGAAGCCCAAATGACGCCACACTTCAGCTTTGTACACCGAAACGAGAGCTGGAACAATTCTTTCATCCTCCATTACTGGCAGCGAACTAGATTAACGCGGACATTAGTGGTGTGCTCTAATGCTAGTATTTCCTGTCACTGTTTAAGTTCAGAGATGAAGACTGCTCTCTAGCGGTCGGGATATGAACTCAAAACGAAACAACTGCCATGAATCCTGTATGATTTTTTTTTTTAAATATCGATATTCCGTTTTTGAGAATCGATACAGTATCGCCAAACAAAATATCGCGATACTCACGTGTATCGATATTTTCTTACACCCCTATTTTTTAATGCAATTTTTCTAAATTGCTGCAGATTTTGGGCCTAGATGCCTTGTGTGACGCTATCGCAAAATGCATTTAGCCAAAACCCACTTCGACTCGATCATGTATTCTCTCTAACACGCACAGAAGCGTGCATGCTCTGAGTGACATTTCCATCTACCGGCTCAGTTTATCAACACTGCATGTATGCTGCATAAAAGAGGCTTGCACACTCTGTAAACAACCCCAAAATGGACGAGGAGCATGACGGAACTAGTTAAGGAGACGCTGAATAAAAATGTAAATTCACTCTCTGACAACGAAAATTGTGCGGTTTCCATGGTTAGCCCTGTAAACGCAACAGGCTGTGCTACTTTCTCTTTCTGACACACTGGTCATGGAGAAGACAGTAAAGTTTTCAAATAGCTATTTAGATTTGTGTATTAGCTATGATATTTATCTAACCACTAAATACTTTTTACGTATTCTTCTAAATTACTATGATGTTTAAAGTTAGCTATATTATAAAATATTAACTTATTAGCCATGTAAAGCTTGAAATAATTTTACATTTACATGATTTAATCATTTATCAGACGCTTTTATCCAAAGTGACGTACATTAGTGATGCGCGGATCGGGTTTTTTCCAACCCGCGGGTCCCGCTTTTATGAAATTTTTCGGCCCGCCCCGCACCACTGTATCTATTTTTACAACCCGCCCCGCACCCGCGACCATTAAATAGACATACTAGGCATTGTAATGTAAATGAAAACAGCCTTTATTTCAGCCTGAAAGTGCTTGGAAACATCGCCCTGTAAACTGGCAACAACATACGATTATGAATATGAACCATAAATCAGGTCATATTAATAACAAGATAATGATAAACATTTTCAACATTTACAAAGCAGCGTTTGTATTCATCTAATAGGCTAAACATTTTTTTTATTTCAGATTTGTATAGGCCTACAGTTTACAGCCTACGCTACATAACCACTGAACTTTTGTTTTATTTAACACACGGAAATGTTCATTTAGCTTTTTTACGTTCGCTGTGCATCCACTGTACCGGGGTTTAATCTATTACACCTAGACTCCAGCACCCGGCCAGCAGAGCTGAATGTGCGCTTACTTGATGCGCTTGTGGCTGGGAATGGGATACAGAGCTGCTTGGCGCTTTCGTGACGTGTCACGTGACGCCAAAGGTTTGGGGACATCAAGCAAGTTGCGTTGCTACGTAGGCCTTCGTATTGTAACCTTATCAAAGAACCTAATAAAATATGAAAATAGATATTCCCAAATATTTAATATTGGCTATAGGGAATTGCACGCAACATGCATGGATTTTTTTTTTTTTTTAATGACCCGCCCCAACCCGCCCCGCAAATAAAGTGACAATTTCTTGACCCGCCCCAACCGGGTCCGCGGGTTATGAGATCGACCCGCGCATCACTAACGTACATGGATAATTCACGAAATTATCGACGAAATAATTCAGTAATAGTCAGAAAATATATATATATATTTTTTAAATGGATTTTTTTTTTTTTTTTTTTTTTATAATATGAAATTTATGATTGAGATGAACAAATAAACGTTCTTCAAAAGCCTGTTTTGGGGGCAGTCGTGGCCTAATGGTTAGAGAGTCGGACTTGTAACCCAAAGGTTGCAGGTTCGAGTCTCAGATCCGGCAGGGATTGTAGGTGGGGGGAGTGAATAACCAGCGCTCTCTCCACCCTCAATTCCATGACAGAGGTGAGACCCTTGAGCAAGGCACCGAACCCCCATCTGCTCCCCGGGCGCCGCAGCGGTGTGTGTGTGTGTGTGCGCGCACTTGGATGGGTTAAATGCAGAGCACAAATTCCGAGTATAGAATTTTTGGAGGCTTTATAGAGGACAACACTCAAGTTTCTCTTTTTGTTTCTCTCAATGGTCCTTGAGTTCAGAAAAGTAATTAAATTGGTAGAACAATGTTGTCTGTGGTATATGTATGTTTTGCAGTGTATATTTTCACTGCAAAACAACAGAAGAAATGCTGCAATTTTTGAGGAAAGCCGCCGCAAAATCAGTCATTTTAGGCTGCAAAAATCTGAGATTTATTAAATCTATTAAAAAAGTCAAGAAATTCTGGAGGGACTGGTATGTATTTTTAAAAATGTTTTTATCTAAAGCAGTGGTTGAATGTACTGTAAATGTGTACTTTTTTAGAACACCTCCCATCCAACAGTTGTCACTATCTTTTGTATTATGTATGTTCTACTTGAAGTTAGTGAAATTACAAAGTAAAATGTAACCAATTGCTACTTGAAATAATTACATTCATTTTTAGTAGCTGTGTGAATCCTATGTTGAATAATACTTATTTATAATAATTAACAATAGGGCTGCCCCTAATAGTCAACCAAAATTTTATTAGTCGCAGAAAAAAATGTAAATAAAAAAATCCACAGGCGAAGTCACGCAGTCCCTGAGGGACAGATCGTTAACGGCTGGTCTTTGTGGTAATACAGTACTCGGGCAGGACATCCAAACGCTCGCCTATCATTCATTAACCTCAAATATGCAAGTATTAGCAACTTTACATATCCGTTCAATCTAATGTTAACCTAGAGAAATGTGCGCTATTGAAGTGTCTGTGTGGAGTGTGTGGAAGTTGAACAGTAGCGCTCACTGCAGGACAGATAGAGGTGCCGGAGCGGTCACTTGCTCTTAAAATAGTCTGCCATTTTTGGTCATACAGATTAATACATCTTTCGAATCTGTAAAGACCGTACGTTTATTTGAGTGCACTCACAATAACAATGCGCTTAAATAATGAAAGCAAACAGGATGTGCTTTCTGCCGTCTTGGTCTCTGTGAACTTGAACGCGAAACTCCAAAACTCGGTGTATACTTGCCTTACAGATTTTAAAATATATCTATAGAGAGCAAAATGTCTACTTTCAAATGACAGACAAATATTCTCTGATTATGTAAGCCGTATTAAACATGCATACAGGCGCATCACTACTGTGGAGATAACACGACTTCATCTCTTATGCTGAAAATAAAGAAAACACTAGTGTATCAATACATTATTAAAATGTTAATGCAGCCTCCTTACTGTTTTTCCCTGACACATTCATAATCATTACTTCTGCGGTGCACTGCGGAAAGCTTTATGCGTGTGCTTGAACGCTTATAGGCTATGTAGGCAATTAAAGGCACATTATAATGATTTAAATGTTTTATTAATAAATGTGTGATTAGTCGACTAATGCTTAAAATGAACGACTACTATTCGACCAGAAAAATCTTTAGCCGAGGGCAGCCCTAATTAACAATAATTATGTTTATTCAACTGTTTCTTTTGTATCTCTCCTTGTATTGGTGTTTTCAGGTGGCTCAGCACATGAATCAATTGGTGAAGATGGAAGATGATGACAATGACCCAGACAAAAAGAACAACATTGTCTTTAATGCCACCTCTGAATTTTGCCGCACCCTTGGAGACATCCCCACCTACGGTCTGTCAGGCAACCGAGAGGACCAAGAGGATATTATGGTATGCACTATTCCAACTCTTTCCCACTTAAGCTATATTGTTTCACTTGCTGGTATTAAATGTCTGATTTGTTTGGGACATACAGGACTTTGAAAAGGACAATGAGAAAGAAGGAGGTGGACAGTCAGACTCTGATATGGATGACAACGTGGGCTGGAGCACCGTCAACCTGGATGAGGAGAAAGTCCAGACAGATGTGAGTGTTCTGCTCACCTCACTGACAGCAATTCAGTTGGAGTGTGAAACCCTCACTTTAACATGATTTTTCTGCTTTGTTATAGTTCTCAACAGCCTCCACGACTATTCTGGATGAAGAGCCCATTGTGAAATCTGGTCTCGCTGCCGCTCTACATCTGTGCAGAAACAAAGGTGAGATCAACCAAATCTGATTTTGAACCGAATAGAATCTATCAAATTATTATTATTATTATTATTATTATTTTTAAACAATCGGCTCCGATAGCCTTATGGTTAGTGCGCCGACATAGAGCAACTGTGATCGCGGCGACATGAGATCGATTCACGTCTTGAGGTCCTTTGCCGATCCCGCCCCCTCTCTCCACTCAATGCTTTCCTGTCTGCTCTCTACTGTCCTATCCAATAAAGGCATAAAAGCCCTTAAATATATATAAAAAAAAAAAACATGTATTTAACCTTTTCAGGACTGCTTGACACACAAATGCAGAAGGTGGCTCGTGTCAAAGCCTCAAAAGGAGGTCTGCCAAATGATAACTACTGCATCGAAGACAAGATGTAAGTAGATGTGACAACTTTCGCCAGTGGTTGTTTATTATTATAAAAAGCGAAGATGTTTCCATTTCCTGTTCTGTCCACCACAGGAATATTGATGACAAGTACAGCAGGAGGGAGGAATACAGAGGCTTCACACAGGATTTCAAAGAAAAGGATAACTACAAGCCAGACATCAAGATCGAATACGTTGACGAATCTGGTCGCAAGCTCTGCCCTAAAGAGGTCCGTGCACATGTGGTTGTTCTCAACCAGTCACATCAGACAACTTCCTCCTTCTGAAATGTCTGTGTTAGGGATGTCACGATACCAAAAATCTAGTAGTCGGTACCAATACTAGGGATGCAACGATACCATTTTTTTCAGATCCGATCCGATCCAGAAAATTCTGAGTATCGGCCAATTCCGATCCAATCCCGGCGCAGTTTTTTTTTTTTTTTTTTTTTTACACCTGGTCACTTCATGTGTTTTGTAATATAAATCTGATTGCTCAAAACACTTCAGGAGGTGGTCTGGGCCGCATTCCAGACTAAACTGGACATGTCAATGCATCTGGTTGTTGAAACCACATATGTAAATTTTACTCCTCCCAAAAGGTAAAAAAATAATAAACGTGTGAGACCGTGTTATAAGCTATATGACATTATAGTCAGATATGACTGCGCTAATGCAACACGCATCGCCGCGGACGAGTAGCTGAGTATCTCTTCAGCAAGCAGACGCGCAAACTGCAATGAATGAAACTGAAAGGAAGATGCAGACGGTCAACACAATCATCTTCATTAAAAGTAGTAAGACAAACATATCTTTCCAGTGCTGATGCCGCGCGCTCTCCTTTTGCAGTCTTTGATCTTGAAATGAGCTGATAATTAATTAAATGCAGCACTTATCTTTTGATTTCGTTGACGTGAACTTCGTTAAATTTAAATATAGTGCGGGAATTGAAGCTCAGATTTATATCCATTTATGTGGCCAAGTGTAAATGGAAACGTTTGAACAAATCAGATGGATATCCGATCAGCGAAAATGCATGAAATGACCAGGTGTTACCCGGCCCATTCATAATCTGACAAAAATACTATTATAAACTAGGTTGGTGGATAATTTAGCAGCAAAAGTTATTCTAAAAAAAATCATGTGCACAATTTAATAAAAGAGGCAGCAACATATGATAGATATCATAGGACTCCTCTATCATATGTTGCTGCCTTCATTACTGTGCTATACATTAGATTATTAATAGCCTTGATAGGACAGAACAAGAAACGCTATAAATCTCTCATTGAGTAAAAGTATATTAATACGAAAAGCTCCAATAGAGAGCGGCACAAAGCGCTTATGCGCTTCAAAGCACAAAGGAAAGAGATATTGATGTGTAGCTTATTAAATCTGTGCGATAGTTTATTGAGCCTTTTCTTTTAACGGTTTTAAATCGCAGTTATTGAGCGCTCTTGAAGAGTTGCATCGTCTTTACTGTAGTAACCGAACATGACATAGTTTGAATGCTGAATGGAGGATGACACGGATGCAGCGGAGAGAAGCAGTTACGTGAACTTGAATTTAACAACTTAAATATTCATCTGTACCTCACATTAAACTATGGAACGGCTTCAGAACACTTGGACTTTGACTTTATGGTGCTTTATAATGTTTTTGTGCTTTTGTGGGGCTAAACAATAACACAGAATAGTATACACACAATATCGGATTTGGATCTGTCTCGTCTAACCGATACCCGATCTGCAGAAAATTACCGTATCGGAGCCGATACCGATCCTGAGTATCGGATCGATGCATCCCTAACCAATACCACTAAAAGTATATGATACTTGATACCAAGTCGATACCACAGGAAAAAATAACAATAATACTTAAATACTAACTCCTTTATTTAACATTATAAAAACACATTAGTGGCACTTGGCCTTCAAATAACGCGCACACACACACACACCTATACCTATACTCTGAATGCAAGCATTAGTTTAAATTCACTGACATTTTTAAAACAATTACCATAAACAACTAATATTTCAGCCAGAAGACTAATATTAGCCAATAATGTTAATAAGGATAATCCGTGGACGGATACTAGGGATGCTCCGATCAGGATTTTTGCAGCTGATACCAAGTACCGATTTCTTGTCATGGTGATCGGCCGATGCCGATTCTGATGCTTCAAGCTTTATATAACATATGTAATAATAATGTTATATAAATAATCACAAAAATGATTCCTTATACAGTGAACATTTTAATATTCCTTTAAAATGGTGTTTATGCATAACATTATGTATATCAGGATACTTAATATAAGACAAAAATAAATGCAAACAAAATGTGTCTGATGCACCACAAGGCAGAGATCGAGTCGCATTTTTATAGCCTTAAGATTTGACCTGAAATGACCCCAGACTTTACTCGACTCGAGGAAAAGGACTTGTGAATATTTTAAAAGCAACTCGAGTCTTTTATCCTTAAATACTTCTATAAGTGCATCCGCACCCCTGCATCCATCCGGACCGCGAGCCGTCGCAGCAGCACCATTTTAAGTGAGCAGCGCATCAAAACAGCGGAGCAGATCACATAACAAGCGCTCAGGGTCGTTTATGGTAAATATCTTTCAGCGCTATATCCTCGTATTTTTATCTAAAGCTAAATGCGCTTTATTCAAGCCCTTTCAGCTCCGTGCTCTCTCTCTCTCTCTCTCTCTCTCTCTCTCTCTCTCTCTCTCTCTCTCTCTCTCTCTCTCTCTCTCTCTCTCTCTCTCTCTCTCTCTCTCTCTCTCTCTCTCTCTCTCTCTCTCTCTCTCTCTCTCTCTCTCTCTCTCTCTCTCTCTGGACGCGCGCCGGTGGCGCCAAGTTCAAGAGCTGCCACGGTTATTTTAACAAAAACAGAAACACGGTGAGAGGTCAAATTATAGATTACTTTCACTAAAATACAGCAGAAAAAAACAATGCTGCAAATATTGTTATTTTTCTTACTATCTATTTATCTATCTATAAGTAACCTACGACTCAAACCAGATGTAACGAAACGTTTCTGATCTACATTTAGCATTATTAATCTGTAGGCTAAGAACATATATATATATATATATATATATATATATATATATATATATATATATATATATATATATATATATATATATATATATATATATATATATATATATATATATATATATATATATATATATATAGTTGTTAGATGGCTAGGTTGGAATTTAAACTTTGAAACCGTTATCTTTCTTTTCTGCTCAAGATGAGAATGTTTTGATTAGCCTAACCAATGTTAGAGAGAGGACAAAATAAATAGAAACATTTAAACTCCAATATGGAGAAGTCTGATGTAACTCATAAGGTTTAATACTGTCCAATATAAGACTGAAGAGGAAAAAATAAATAGAAACATTTAAACTACTGAAAGAACAAAACGGAGTAGTTTGATCACGGTTATATCCACGGGCGCTACGGATAATCCATGGGTCGGGTAATAAAAAAATGCATTCAGATTATTAGCGGGTGGATAAAATAAATCAAATTATGCAATATTAACTACATTTTTTTTAAACAAATTTTTTCATCAGGCAGACGATTTCATTTGTGTGTGTGTTCGCCTGATCGGGAAGTTGCAGTGACAGAAACGGCGACATTCCAGATAAAGTTTGAAAGGAGTAAAGCCTGTGTTAATGCTATTGAGTAGGCTAATATGGCCAAAGAAGATATTTTGTTTTATAAATAAATGTTCATAGAGCGGCCGCGATCAGCTCCGGCTGTGCAGTGATGCGCAGATCAGCTCTAACTGAATCTGCTGTTAAAAATGAACAATCCATTCATCATATCATCATGCAAAACATACACGACATATAGCGAATTTTTCATTGTTTCTCAAAACATCATAGCATTTCCACACCGGCGTTGACTTGCAGCATATGTCCCCATGCATCATATACGTCGTCACGCGTTGACGTCATCAAATTGCTATCGGCACATGAGATCGGCCAAATGTACGAGTACCGATCGAGTCATAAAATGTGATGATCGGCCGATACTGATCTCCGGCCGATCGATCGGAGCATCCATAACGGATACACAATGAATGAACAAGCTGTAAGCTGTCGGACAGTTATGTGTGTGCGTGGTCATGCGCAGTATGATATATTGAAGAAAAACAAGTGTCAGCGTAGCGCCATTTTGGAGAATATCTGCTGGATTCAAACTGCGTACGCTGTTCTGTGTCAGCTGCGCCACACGGATATACAGACTTGGTAACGTTGTATCAGTTCTTGTGACATCCCTAGTCTGTATAAGTGCTCAGCCTCCTTTGTCGTCCTCCAGGCTTTCAGACAGCTGTCCCATCGTTTCCATGGGAAGGGCTCTGGCAAGATGAAGACAGAGCGGAGGATGAAAAAGCTTGAGGAAGAGGCGGTATGTTTTGTTTTAGATCGCCAAGCATATTAAAACACAAAGCACCATTAACTGACACATTAAAATCATAAAGTCTTAATTCATGATTCTAGTATGAGATATAAGTCATTTGACTTTTTGCCTGTTTGTTTTCCTGCAGCTGCTGAAGAAGATGAGCAGCAGTGACACTCCTCTGGGAACCGTTGCTCTTCTGCAGGAAAAGCAGAAGTCCCAGAAAACTCCTTATATTGTGCTGAGTGGCAGCGGGAAGAGCATGAATGCGTAAGTATTTATTCCCAATTTCCATTACAGCTATTTTGCTCGATCTACAATTTTTGTTAATCATTTTATCTTGTTTTCACAGGAATACCATTACAAAATAAATCTGGATACTGGAACCAAACAACAGGTCTTTCACACAAAATCAACTCATTTTAGCCATCTTTTAAGTGAATAAAGTTGCAACTAGTTGTGTATATACAAACATTGTTTTGTGTGTAAATTCATACCCCTTGATTTGATTTCTTGATTCATGCAATTTTCTGTAGAACACTGTATTCTTTTGTTTTTTTCTTTTTCCCCCATTAAAAACTGTTGCGATGAAGCTGGTCTAATATTTATGTATTACAAGCATTTGGGTTTGTTTTGTAGATGTTACTGTTACAAATGTTAAACTGTTAGTACTGATTACACATGACAATAGGAATATACTTAAAAGATATATTACAAGGGTGTGTGTCCCACACCATGTATAATTAAAACACTTTTTATGGAAAATTATTAAACTACGAGTAGTCTTAATCTCATGTTGAGTGCACACCATTCAGATGGCACTTCGCAAGAACAATGCAAAACTTTATTAAATTAGCATGAAACTACTATGCACTATTAGTTAGTATATTAATAATATACCATTTGATAAAATGGAAACAAGATCTGAAGGGAACAACTAAGTGTGCCAGACACTCTCTGACGTCATATTAAAACAAGTTAATATTTTAAAAAAGTATTAAAAAAAACTATTACAGAGTGAATCGAGACAAATTGTTACAGTGCAAACAATAAATCCTTATGTATTCATAAAGGTTTCTAGAATATTTTGAAATACAACACAGCAATGGTAGAAGATGCAATGCCATACTAAAGGCCCGTTCACACCAGCGGACAAAGTTCTGTATATTATATGTGTGCGTGCAGTTTAGTGCACTGCTACTGCTGTAGTTTACTGCTATAAATGATCAAGATTTTTTTTTTTTGACTTCTGAAAAGTTTATTGACTGTATTGTTGTAGTTATTGCCCCTGTTGTAAATCCCTTGTTGTGAATGGGCCTTATCACTGTAACCTCAGAAAGGAGTCATTTAGAGTGCAAAGCCCAATATTATGTTATTATATTATGAATGAAAACAGACTTTACCACAATCACACAGGTTTTAGTAATGTACTCTAGTCTAAGCCAATGCTCGCGGATGTTGACTACTGGCAAGTGTTGTTATTATAAATATGCATTAATGACCATGTGTATGTAAGTGATGCACATTGGTAGTGTTGTATGTAGTTTTGTATCAGCACCAAGGCACTCTTGAGGCCACTTGGTCCAGAACAGCTGTAATTTCTGTCCCTTGGAGCAAATATGATGTGGGGTCAAGAGGTGCGTTGACCTCACACTCCCAGCCGCTCAACACAGGCAAAGTCCAGGGTGCTGGGAGAGCTTGTACATCTGCATGGTGTCTTCTGTTCTGAGGATGATGCTTAGGATTCTCTGGAAGCGATCTGAACTTTATTCCAAGTGTATTTGGGTCTCCGTCATATGGCCTCGGTGTTGATCCATCTAGTGGAATTGTGGAAAATGTAAAATGTGTAATGAAAATTGAGAAAATCGTCTGAAACCGATCTCTTACCAAAGCTCCAGTGTGTTCTGTTGGGATGTTGTGCATCCTTCCTCCAATGATATATCTCACTTTCAGTCGAGAAGGGTTGATAATTATGCTGTTTATTATTATAATTATAAACCTGGAAGAAGAAATGAGTCCAGTTACTTAATGCCTTCATTCAAATGTATTTTCAGGGATGTTTAATCTCAAAATACTATTTAAATATTTAAAATCAATATTGAATTTTGAATATTATTTTATATTTAGACTAGCGCTGTCAAACGATTAATCGCGATTAATTACATCCAAAATAAAAGTTTTTGTTTACATAATATATGTTTGTGTACTTTGTATATTTATGTATATAAATGCACACACATACAGTATATATTTTGAAAATATTTACATGTATATATTTATATTCATATAATTTATATTATATATAAATATATTTAATATATAAACAACATATTTTTCTTAAATATGTACATGCATGTGTTTGTATTTATATATACATAATAAATATACACAGTATACACATGTATTATGTGAATGACATCTTTTATTTTGGATGCGATTAATCATTTGACAGCACTAATTTAGACATTTTAGACAGTATTGTTAATATGTACATTTTTGGAAATAGTTCCATGAAGTCTAAGCAGAATTAATAGACGGTACAACAGACTGTAAATTGGAGGAGCAGAAGTAACTGTAACAAAGATATTTTGTATGCATATGAGCACAGTACCTTTGAAATTCTGTTCACACGATCTAGGCTCTCATTCCACTGCTGTGTTGATATCAGGTTAGTATCGCTGATCCTGTAACATAATAAATGTAGTGTTTATTAATGGTTTGCAAAATGTATAAAGAAGCATTACTGTACAATAGGACTGTAATAATACTGTACTTTTCTTATTAGACACCTGTTTGTTAGAAAAGAATGACTGAAACTTTGTTGGGTATGTGTAAGGCTCTTTACAGGCAGAAAGACCGTTCCCTCTGAATTATGAGGGTCCAGTTTTTGATGTGGATTATTAAATGATGGTCCACACATGTTTAGTTCGGTGCTGTCCTCTGTCCCCTCTAAAATGGGAGTTAGCAGGAAGTCCTCTCCGTGCATTGGAATGTATGGAGCCAGACTGTCCAAGTCTAACTCACACAGATCCTACAGTAAAGCACAGCACAAAGGAAGGTTTATCACAAAGATGCATAATAAAATTCACAAATTTGGGGTCAGTATGCGTTACGGATCGACTGCTTTAAAGGGGTGGTAGATTGCGATTTCACTTTTTTAACATTAGTTAGTGTGTAATGTTGCTGTTTGAGCATAAACAATATCTGCAGAGTTGCGGCGCTGAAAGTTCAATGCAAACGGAGATATCGTCTTTTAAAATTCTGGCAGTTTAATGCCTACAAAAACGACAGGTAAGGGACTACAACGAGTTACTTCCCGGGTCTGATACGTCACGGACCCAGATAAACTCCGCCCCCGGGATCACGCAGCAAAGGGGGCGTGGCCATGCTGCGCTGCTTTAGAGAAGAGGAAGAGAAAACTAGGGATGTACGTAAAAATCTATTCATATGAATCGCGATTCTGTCTTCTAACGATTCTAATGGATTCACAAGTTTCAAAATCATTAAAGCAGCAGTTCTTAATACTCTGTCGCCCTGCTCTGCATCTCTCTCTCTCTCTCTCTCTCTCTCTCTCTGTGTGTTGCATGCTGGGAGTCGGGTGAGAGTGGTGGTGAGAGTTGTTGTGCGGTGAGAGTTACTATTTTTTCTTTCTTCCTTTTTTTTCCTTCTTTCTTTTTCCCAAAGTTGTATGATTTGGAAAGTGTACATTTGAAGAGGTATTGTCTTTGGGTTGTGTGGTAGGACGGCGTCTTTAGCCGAGACGCCATCATTATCACTTCGTAATGGTTTCAGGTGTGTTACTGAAGACAATGCCACAGTGGAAGATGTGCTTGTTGCGGTTGGGGAACAGATTGGTCATGAAAACATTTTATCAGCGTCACGTATGAATAAAGCTGTTGTGGTATTTTTGAAGGAACAGAATTTAGTTAATCGTTTAATAGTGAATGGTCTAGTAATTAATGGAGCTTTTTTACAACTTTCTCCACTTTACGCACCGTCCACAAAAGTCACGATTTCAAATGTCCCGCCATTCGTAGCTGATGAAGTTTTACAGCGTGAACTGGCACGATTTGGGAAGGTTGTTAGTCCTTTCAAAACTATCTCGCTTGGCTGTAAACATCCTTCGCTGAGACACGTTGTGTCTTTTAGGAGGCAAGTTTTTATGATGTTAGAGTCTAACGACAATATATTGGACATAAACTTTCGCGTGAAACATGAGGGAGGATCGTATATGGTGTATGCGACCACCGGCAGTGTACGATGTTTTGAATGTGGAGACATCGGACACAAGCGTCTCGCGTGCCCGCACAAGAGAACAGGTGCAGAGAGCGCAGCAGGGGCTGATGCTCCAGATAACATCGAAGATCTGGCTGAGGCCGTTCAAGATGAAGTTGTTCCAACTGTTGAGGTGAGTGTTGTTAATGATGAGGCCGTGGTATCTGCTGAAAATATTGAGTCTGTTCCTTCAGTTTCTAATGATGTTTGTGCTGATGGAGATGTTGCAGTAAACTTGGAACCTGGTGTTAGTGCAAACACTATAGTGTCTGATGTTAAACCTGATGATGCAGTTCCTGGTACTAGCGCTAATAAAAAGTGGGAAGGTGTAAAAGAAGCAAGTCAAGGAGAATGCTATGATGTTATTGAGGAAATGGAGGAGGTGTTGTCTGATGATCCTGAGTTGTTGGAAGACTCTCAGTGTGATGATGGTAACTCACAAGGAACTGTACTCAGTTCAGTTCGAGCTGATTTTTCAGGTGGCTTTAACAAAGACTCATTGTATAGTTTAGAAGAAATTAACAGCTTTCTGGATGAAACTTACGGTAAACAGGTTAACATAAAAGAATTGTTTCCTGATGTAGACAAATTTGTTGAGTCTGTTACCTTTTATCAGAGAAACGTTGGACTTGATCAGCTTAGTGAGAAGAAACGCTTTAGGTTGAGAAAGCATCTTACCACTATAAGGAAATGTAAAGAAATGGATAGAAAAAAGAAGAAAGCCAAAAATTGTGTATTGTGATATATTTAATATAACAATATACAATGCATCACACGGTCTTTTCCTTGCTTTTTTCTCTTGTTTTGTTTCCAAATCTTAACTTTTTCTGTGTGTATGGAAACTTTAAGAATAGGTTCTCTAAACATTAATGGTGGGAGGGACGGCTCTAAGCATGCTCTTGTTAAAGAAATGGTTGAACAGAAGAAGTTTAATATTGTTTTCCTCCAAGAAACGCATAGTGATGTTGCAAATGAAACTGAGTGGAATTTGTGGTGGAAAGGACATAAAATACTTAGTCATGGTACAAACCTGAGCAGAGGGGTGGCTATTTTATTTTCCTCATCCTTAGATGTAATTATTGTAAAGGTAGAGGAACCGGTACAGGGCCGTCTAATATTAGTTGAAGCTAAAATCCAAGGTATGCTTTTTTTCCTGATAAATATTTATTCTCCAACGGTGGGGCATGAACGTCTTAATTTTTTTAATATTCTGAGTGGGGTTCTTAAAAAATGTTCTAGTGAAGGATATGTTGTTATTGGGGGGGACTGGAACTGTACTGTGAATTTTACTGAAGATCGAAACACTGAAGAACCACATATACAGTCTTCAAGCTCATTGTCTAAACTGTTAAAAGATTTTAAACTCTTGGATGCGTGGAGAATTAAACACCCTACTGATAGACAGTATACGTGGGTTAAGGCTTTTGATAATAGAGTTAGTGCTGCACGGTTGGACAGAATTTATGTGTCAAAATGCTTTAGTAATCGAGTAACAGACTGTTGTATTTGTCCTGTAGGATTTTCAGATCATCATTTGATTTCTATGACAATTGTTATGTCTAAATTACCTAAGAAGTCTTCATTTTGGCATTTTAATGTTAAGTTGCTGCAGGATGCTGTTTTTTGTGATAATTTCAATTTTTTTTGGGAACACTGGAGGAAAGAAAAAAAACAGTTTTGAAAATTTAAAGCAGTGGTGGGACATAGGGAAAATTCAAATAAAAATGTTTTGTCAACAGTATACAGCTAATTCTAGTAATAGAGTAAAGAATGTGATTGAGACTCTTGAAAAACAAATTAATTTAATAGAATCTCAGTTGATGGATGCATATGACTCTACTTTATATAGTAATTTACAAAAAAAAAAAAGCGAACTGAGTTTGGTTTTAAACGAGAGGGTGAAAGGAGCTCTGGTGAGGTCTCGCTTTCTGTCTTTGGCAGAGATGGATGCTCCAACTTCTTTTTTCTTTAATTTGGAAAGTAGAGTGGCTCAACAGAGACAAATGCCATGTCTTAAGCTTCCTGATGGGAGGGTGACCTCTAATGTTTTGGAAATGAGGAATCATGCCGTGGACTTTTACTCTAATCTTTATGCTGCAGAGAGCTGTGACAATGACTGTATGACACAACTTTTTCAAGGTCTTCCTCAGCTGGATTGTGACTCTAAAATTGCTTTGGATGCAAATATAACATTTAAGGAAGTTACTGCTGCTGTTGGAAATCTCAATATAGGACGGTCTCCTGGAATGGATGGACTGCCAGCAGATTTCTATAAGAGTTTCTGGAGTTGTTTAGGCAAGGACCTTTTTGATGTTTTTTGTGAATGTATAAAAGATGGTGTTTTGCCTACTTCATGTCAGCATGCTGTTTTATCACTGTTGCCAAAGAAAGGTGATCTAGCTCTTTTAAAGAACTGGCGTCCTGTTGCACTTCTTACAACTGAATACAAAATATTCTCAAAATGCTTGTCAAATAGACTAAAACATTATTTAGAGCTGATTGTGCACAAGGATCAGTCGTATTGTGTTCCAAAGAGGTCTATCATGGACAATTTATTTTTAATACGAGATGTTTTGGATATATGTAAAGTTTTTAATATGAATGTTGGTTTGGTCTCTTTGGATCAAGAGAAAGCCTTTGACCGTGTTGACCATGATTATCTGTTTAATGTGTTAAAGGTCTTTGGTGTTGGTGACAAATTTGTAAAGTTGATACAATTATTATATACTGATGCTGCTTGTATGGTTAAGGTGGGGGGTGGTTTGAGCCGTCCTTTTCCTATACTAAGAGGAATTAGGCAAGGCTGTCCATTATCCGGTCAGCTGTACAGTCTAGCAATTGAACCACTGCTTTTCAAACTTCGAGAGAAACTGTCTGGTTTTTATGTGTCTGGCTTTTCTTTTGTTTCAAAAATATGTCTTTCTGCTTACGCTGATGATATTACAGTTTTTGTCAATCATAATGAGGATATTAAGAGGCTGTTTGAAGTTCTAAATTGTTATGAGAAATCTTCATCAGCGAAAGTAAACTGGAATAAAAGTGAAGCATTCTGGGTGGGGCAGGGGCAGTGTGAAAATCTCCCACAATTGCCATGGGACCTTAGGTGGGGTAGAGAAGGACTTAAATTGTTGGGGATTTTTTTGGGGTCGGATAATTTCCAAAAGTTAAACTGGGAGGGTACAGTAGAGAAGGTGTGCACTAGGTTGTCTAGATGGAAATATTTGCTACCTCAGCTGTCTTATAGGGGAAGAGTATTGGTGACCAATAATTTGGTTGCTTCCACCCTTTGGCACAAGCTAATGGTGTTACAACCACCTGTTGGACTCATAGAAGAAATTCAAAGGAAGCTTGTGAGTTTTTTTTGGTCTGGACAGCATTGGATTCGCTCTGCTGCTTTGTTCCTCCCTGTTCAAGAAGGAGGTCAAGGGTTGGTGGATATAAAAGCCAGAATAATGACTTTCCGTTTGCAGACAGTTCAGAGACTTTTGTACCATAATAATGCATCCTGGATGGAAACCGCCTTTGCTCTTCTTAGGAGGACAGGAGGTATGGGACTAGACAAGCATCTGTTCCTAATGCAGCTCCAAGATGACGATCGGGTGGATCTTACATCATTTTATAAGTCAACTCTGGAAGCATGGAAAGTGTTTACTATCTCGCGCCCATCAGATGAACCTGCTGGTCTGTGGCTATTTGAGGAACCAGTCTTTTCCAACTCTTTGTTACAATCAAGAATGATGTCTGCCAAAAGTCTGCGCTCACGTTTAATTGCTGCTGGATGCATAAAACTGGGACATGTCTTGAGTATTAAGATAGAAGATTTGAGTGAAAGGACTGGGGTGAGATCATTGCGACTGCTAAAGAAAGCTACTTCTGAGATTTATCAGTCTTTGGATGCGGACTATAAAACTTTTTTAAATGATCCAACAAAAATTGATCAATGGAGGAAGGGAGTTCCTTATGCGTTCCCTTCATTAAAGGTAACAATTGCGATGGGGGAGTGGGAAGATGATGAAAACTGTCTTTTGTCATTAAAAACCCCTCAGTTGGATGAATTTGAAGAAGTAAAGAGGAAAACCCTTTATATGTCCTGTGTGAAGGCATCTAATGGTCGTTTTTTGAGAGGAGTTCCAGCAACAAAATGGACTGAGTTCTTAGGAACCAATTCTTCCCCTAGAGGCTGTTGGCGGTCCCTATATAAACGACCAATTGACAAACGAACAGGCGACCTCCAATGGAGGATTATACATGGGGCCATAGCCACAAACAGACACGTGGTGCACCTTGATCCTTCTGTAGGGGTGGGTTGTCCTTTCTGCTCAGAAGTTGAAACTGTTTTTCATTTATTTGTACAGTGTTCTCGGTTAAACGATCTTTTCACGCTTTTATCCCAATGGTTTGCAGGAATTGGTGAAGGTTTCTCTTTTGAAATATTTATTTACGGTCCAAAATATTCAGCTAGCAGGAAAAATATGTTGACTCTATTGAATTTTTTGTCTGGGACAGCAAAACTTGCAATTTGGAAATCTAGGAAAAATAAATTGTTAGGGGAAGGTTCTTTGAATGTATTAAACATGTTTATGGGATTGGTGGCAGCTCGTCTTAGGATAGAGCATGCTTATTATAAATTGGTAAAGTGTGTAGAAGTGTTTATAGATGTTTGGGGGATAAATGATGTTTTATGTACAGTAAATGAAGATGGTGATTTGTTGATTGCTTTTTAAAAAAAGGAAAAACAAAAGAAAAAAAGAAAGGGAAAACAAATGTTTTTTGTAAAGTTTAATTATTTGGGTTGTGTTTTTTGAAAGATGATTTTTGTGATTGAAAACACTGTTTTAATAAAGGTGCCCTTCAAATTCAAATTCTCTCTCTCTCTCTCTCTCTCTCTCTCTCATTCAGATCGTCAGATAAGCTCCAACAAACTGTTCCAATTATACACTTATTTTCACACAGCAATGAGAAGCATTATAAATGGACACGCGTGCGGTTGCTGTGCTGTATTGAAGCTTTAATCAGGATAAACCCATATATTAAAAGCTAACAGAAGCAATAGCACTTACAAATAGCAGCGTATTTAAAGGGGTGGTTGACTGTTTTTTTTCTAGGCTTGATTGTGTTTATGGGGTGCAGTCTAGCATGTGTTCATGCTTGGTTTTTTAAAAACGCATTATTTTTCACATAATTTACCTTTATTCCACACCTCTCTGTCCCTTCTCTGACAAACACCTCGATTTATTTCCTGGTTTTATGAAGCTCCTCCTTCAGAAATACGCGATGGGCTGAGATTGGTTAGCTGGCTCAGTGTGTTGTGATTGGCTAAACCGCCTCTACTGCACGTCTGAACGTCCCGCCCCTCACCTCAGTGGCATGTGCTCCGGTTGAATTGTAAACAGTGGCGTTGTCTATAATGCTTATCAATTTGAGCCTGATTGAGACCCAGAGGATATTAGTGAAGAGGATTGTGCAGAACCTGTGCAAGCACGGCTCTTAATGGTATGTTTGGTTGTTGTTGTCTCATACTTTTAAATACGCTGCTATTTGTAAGTGCTACTGCTTCTGTTAGCTTTTAATATACGGTTTTATCCTGATTAAAGCTTTAATACAGCACAGCAACCGCACGCGTGTCCATTTATAATGCTTCTCATTGCTGTGTGAAAATAAGTGTATAATTGGAACAGTTTGTTGGAGCTGATCTGACGATCTGAATGAGAGAGAGAGAGAGAGAGAGAGAGAGAGATGCAGAGCAGGGCGACAGAATAACAGTATTAAGAACCGCTGCTTTAATGATTTTGAAACTTGAGAATCCATTAGAATCGTTAGAAGACAGAATCGCGATTCATATGAATAGATTTTTACGTACATCCCTAGTTTTCTCTTCCTCTTCTCTAAAGCAGCGCAGCATGGCCTCGCCCCCTTTGCTGCGTGTTCCCGGGGGCGGGGTTTATCTGGGTCTGTGACGTATCAGACCCGGGAAGTAACTCGTTGTAGTCCCTTACCTGTCGTTTTTGTAGGCATTAAACTGCCAGAATTTTAAAAGACGATGTCTCTGTTTGCATTGAACTTTCAGCGCCACAACTCTGCAGATATTGTTTATGCTCAAACAGCAACATTACACACTAACTAATGTTAAAAAAGTGAAATCGCAATCAACCACCCCTTTAAAAGTATGAGACAACAACAACCAAACATACCATTAAGAGCCGTGCTTGCACAGGTTCTGCACGATCCTCTTCACTAATATCCTCTGGGTCTCAATCGGGCTCAAATTGATAAGCATTATAGACAACGCCACTGTTTACAATTCAACCGGAGCACATGCCGCTGAGGTGAGGGGCGGGACGTTCAGACGTGCAGTAGAGGTGGTTTAGCGAATCACAACATACTGAGCCAGCTAACCAATCTCAGCCCATCGCGTATTTCTGAAGGAGGAGCTTCATAAAACAAGGAAATAAATCGAGGTGTTTGTCAGAGAAGGGACAGAGAGGTGTGGAATAAAGGTAAATTATGTGAAAAATAATGCGTTTTTTAAAAAAAACAAGCATGAACACATGCTAGACTGCACCCCATAAACACAATCAAGCCTAGAAAAAAACCAGTCAACCACCCCTTTAAGAACTGGTAATAATAAATGATGAGCACTAAATCAGCATATTAGAATGATTTCTAAAGTATCACGTGACACTTGAAAATTCAGATTTGCAATCACAGGAATAAATTACATTTTAAATTATATTAAAATATTCAAAAAGAAGCGTTATTTTTAAATTGAAATAATATTTTACAATATTAATGTTCTTACTGTATTTTTCATCAAATAAAAAAAGCCTTTTTGCAATATTAAAGTATCTTACAACGCCAAGTTTTTGAACAGCAGTGTACATACACCTCAGTAATAATTCAATAATTCAGTCCCATGGTAAATATCAAAATACTATGGCATTGACATCTGATAACACAGGTACTCACGCAATTGAAATTGCAGCACTCTTCTGTGTTATGTATGATCTCTGTACAGTCATGAACTTCCTGTATGTCCCTCTCTGAGCAAAAACAAAATTCATTATTATGATAAACTGGTTTTAATATTTGAAACATATCATATCCTGTGATATGTTCACATGTTAATTTTACCTCTTTGGATTAGAGGTATTTTAGGACAATTGTGCTCACCTGATTTGGTTCTAAGGCCACTTTTGTCTAGCTGGGCTGCGGTCATTGGAAAAGCGGCAGGATGGGATTCTGTGAGAAGGGAGTCATGTGGTTTCAGAAGTTGTTCTGTCTGCTTCAGCAAATATGTCAATTTGGGCTGCTCCACTCCACTACAATGGTACAAAGTGAACAATTAAAAAAAAAAAAAAAAGAAATACTTCCTTGGAATTGAACCTATGACCTTGGCATTGCTAGTGCTAATTTTCTAACCTAAGAATGTAATTGATGCAGACAACACTCTCTGGCACACCAGTACGACTGTTGCACACCAGTGACGCATCTGTCTCTGCCCACACATAGCCACCGTGTCCGTGAAGCAGCCGATATTTACCTGTCGACACCTGGCCCTTGGAAAGTACTGTTTCGGACAGATATATGAACACCATTAAAGAGACAGTTCATCAAAAAAATGTATTTACTCATTCTCATCTCATTCCAAATCTGTATGACATTCTTTCTCCCATAGAAAACAAAAGAGTTTACTAAAAACGTAAAAATAAAATAAATAGTTTGACTAAGACTTGCAGTATCTTTGAATGAACAAAGTCATATGTGTTTGGAATGACATGGATGTTGTTGTTTTTTTCTTTTAATTTAACACATAAGGCATAATAAAAGAAGTCAAATTAAGCATACAAAGTGGAAAACAGATGACAAGATATCCCTCTTACAGTAAACGTGTGCCTTGCGGATTTGCTGGCAGTCAGACGGATGATAGTACTGGTACACGGATTGGCCCAACAGCTCTGTGTCACGAAAGCCTGTCAACTTCACAACCCTGAGCCAAAAAAGAGCTTCAAATATGAAGACAGTCCAAACAGGGTGAAAGCATTTAGCTTCTTGCATTTGTGAGCAGCATATATAAGGTCATACCTTGAGTGACAGTAGGTGAACTTCATGTCTGGGCTGTGTACGCTCATAAATGTACTAATATTCAGCGCTGCATTTAGTTCAGTGACCTCCTGCATGGGCAGAACCCTGCACTGAAGAACTAGACAACTGAATCCAGGTGTAGCCGATGACTTTTTCTTTCCAGTACACTGAATAATCTTCAGACAGCGAAAGCAAAGATGTGAAAACAATGAAGATTGTGTGCTCTTTTGTGAATAATGGAAAGACAACAATAGATTCTTACTTTCCAAGGAGTCAGCTTCTGGTTCCTCACACTTTTTATTCTGAGGAACACTTCACATTCTTGCTGTCCTCGGTTTCCTGAAATATTAGAAGCCAGTCAGATCATAAACCAAAATGTATTGTTGAAACCGATCTTTTCAGCAAGAAATGCTCACCGATCAGTCTCGTGAGAATGTCTTTGACCTCCATCTGATCACATGGATGCAAGAACTCGAACAAACTCCTTCCGATCATATCCATCTGGAAGAGAAACATCTGAGATTTCCTAAAAGTGCCAGTAAAGTGATTCCAAGTACATGTAATTCGTTTAGTTTTAGTATCATCACCTGGTTAATTCCAGTGTGTGTAGTTATGCCCTTAGTGGTGAAGATGACCTTGCCATTCAAAGACAACAAAACCACAAACCCTCCGAGGGCAGAATCTAGCAACTCCCTCTCAGGAGATTTAGCTGATACTCCTACAATCACAATGGCCTTTAGAAAACTTGCTTTCTTTTAACCCCTTTTCTACTTTTAACCCCTTTTCTTTCTACCTGGTGGAGGAGGAGAGGACTGTGTCATCATGGACAGTGCACAGGAGTCTACGGTGTTCATAAGATCCCTCAGGTGCAGGTAAGCGATTGTGAGACGTATGACTGACGCTTTGTCTCGCTGACCATCCATACTGGAGTCCAGAGGCAGAAGAGCAGTTAACTCCTTGAACAGCTGACTCTCCTTCCTCCTCCTGCTCCTTGCCGCCAAACGAGAATGTGCTTTTCTCCATTCTGTGCAGACCCTGTATTTAAAGTTAGAGAATTTGAATAACCACAAAACAAATATTTTAAATGAAGTTGTTTTGCTCAGTTCTTTGCTATATCTTTCAGTACGGCAGATTCAGAATGCATAGTGAATCTACATGCAATACCCATTTTGTACAAAAACATTTGCATTTAAATGTTTCATGGATTAGTCTTTACCATAAAGATGCATACATTTTAAATGACATTGTTTTGGTTGTATGAGCATGCTGCTATTGGGTTGATTCTCTACTAGCGTCATTCAGAGAACGGAACATTCTAAAGCCACCATGTTCCCTGAAGACAGAGGGCAGCAGCAGTACTGATGGAAAAAGAGACGTCATGACTGCGTCACTTTGTCTTATCACTACCAAGCTTAGTTGCCTGCAGCTTCTGATACAATGTCATGCCTTCTGAGAATACATCCCCACGTGCATTTACTTGCTTTTTACACTCACTTTGAAATCTCTTTTTTTTTGCCTGAAAAGGTAAACAAATAAAAGTAAAACAACTGCTGATTTTTGCATCATGAATCTATAAAATTATTTTATATTTTATTTATTTTTTATTTTATTTATATTAACAAGAATAACAAAAATTGCTTAACTACTAAAGGGACTTTTAGGTAAATATGCACTTTTAGGTAAAAACAGTTATGGGCTATCTGATGGCATGCAAATAATTGTCAAAATTCCTCTGTATCATGACTTTTGCATGCCTTTTTGTAAATGCACGTTCTGTTGTTTGAGTATTATCTGAATATTTTAGGCATTTGCAAAATGGCACTATGCAAAAGGCATGTTAACAAAAGGGATTTCAATTTATTTGATAAAAAATGCTTGTTTCCCCTTTTAACCATTTTTGTCTAATGATTAAAATCAGCCAAATTAGTTAAAACTGAAATTAAATTCATTTTAATATGTGTATTTGGTCCCAGCCTCTCAGGTTAGTTCTGAAGAATGTATTGGCACTATTCGCAAAAACATTCATTGTAAATTCAGCTTTAGTGGAATAAGCAATGGATTATATTTCAAACAATGTCTTATTCATTCAGTTATTTGCTATATTTTCCACACAGCAGACTTAAAACGTATAGAGTGTATACGTGCAATTTTTGTTTTGTACAAAAATATTTGCATTTCTCATGGACAAGGTTTAGTTTTTGGTAAATTAAATAAAGTTATGGACTATCCGGTGGTATGCAAAGAATTTCTTTATAACTTTTGCATAGTGCCTTTTTGCAAATGGCCGATTTGCTGTTTGGGCATTATCTGAATATTTTAGTAATTTGCAAACATACTAAAAGGCATGAAAGCAAGGATTTTGCATGCCACCAGAAAGTTACCAATTTAAGCACTTTATTTTTTCTTCTGATTAAAATTTGTTCAAATTAAATTTAAATAATTTAGTATGTTTGTTTTGTCCCAAATCCACAGAATAGTTCTAATGAATTCAATGGCACTGTTTAAATATCATTGTAAATGCAGCTTCAATGAAATCAGCAATGAATGATATTTCAAACAATGGCAGACTCTGAATGCACAGTGTATCTATATTCAGTATTTGTTTTGTATTTCCATGTGACTATCATTAACTAGGTTTAGTTTTAGTACTCACCTCCTTTTCTTCTGCTCAATGAATTTTTGCTTTCTTCTTCTAGCTTTTCCATGGCACTCGTCACTTAGTTGATCCCTAACCGTTTCCAAATGCTTTGCAGTCATTTTAAAATGTAAGATGACTCAAAGTGATCATGTGCTCATGTCAGGCATGTTACCAGGTGGCGTATGGTCATGTTCAAAAAATTAGCAATTGACATACTCACAGATAACTGGTTGTAATCTCTGGGCATGTTCATGTTTATAACCACTCTCTCTGTAGAGGCCTTTAGACCCTCCCCTCATGTGCCATGTGACAGTTGGCCATTACTCACCGATAGGTTTGCATCTGTCAAAACAAGATGGTCTTTTACTTTTCTGAGAACTCAGATCTTTTAGATAATCATTTGGTTTTGAATAATAACTGCCACTCATGATTCCAGGAAAACTACGACCAGCTTAAAAAAGAGTGTACATTCTACATTAATCAATAGCAATGAAAAAAAAAATCATATTTTCTTATTTCCTGTGAACTTGAGTTAACTAAGATAAAGACATAATTGCCACTATCATACAAATACAGACAGTGTCAAGAGGTTGTGGCACTGGCTACAGACCAAAACACAGTTACATAATCCAGCAATTCAAACAAAGCACAAAAATAAATGCAGAGATCATAGTAAATATTTAAAAATGAGAAGAAAACACTTGAACTAATCTCTTAACATTCCTAAAAACCTATGTAAATACCATCAATACAACAAATATGACACATTGTGCAACTGTGCAATTTAAAAACTAAGTGAACAGGTGAAGCAAAGACAGTGAGTAGTTTTAACACCCAAATCATATAACAAAACTAACAAATCTGTTGCCTTGATATGCATGAAACATTACCTTAAAGTTAACCATTCCCCACATGGATCGCTGAGAAGCATGTTTGAGTCTGGGCTTGTAATAGTAGTCCATTGTTCAATGCCCAAACATATCTGTAAGGATACATTTCATAGGTGATATCACTGCAGAGGAGATCTTCATTTTCATGTCGGTCCCACTTCACGTTATCTCTGAAATGCAGATACATGCATCCATTTTTGATCAAAGCTAATTTTGGGTGGCATAGAACCATGCTGGAATCACAGGCATCTGTAAAGAAACTCAAATCAAATGTAAAAAACTTCAAGGAATAATTTCCTTGCTCTGTTCTCGTTGTCCTCTAGTAAGGAGAATGAACATACAGGCAACAGTGAATGTGCCGTCCCAGTGACCTGTTGGATTTATGTGATTTATTGACATTTGCTTTCTGTGATTGGCTTGCTCTAAACCACATCTTTGTTGGCTGAGAAAACGCACGCTGGTCGGACTACTTATTAAATATATATGTATGTAAAGTCTGCTAACATGATTATTTTTGTTTTGGTTTGTTTTTTTACACAACACCACCATCTAAAGCAATATTTGTTTTCACTCTTTAATCTGCTTATATTCACGTTAAAAGACATTTTCTCAATAAACAGAAAAATATAGTATTTTCTTTCAATTATTATGCATACTATATTACATTTTATTAAAAGTTGTGTATTTGGCATTACTCAGATCAGCCAACCAAGAAAAGAGAAGAGGCCAGTGTAATGTAAAGCCAGTGACGGTTCATCAGCAGGTGCTTGACCCGTTCAGACCTCCAAAAAAGAGGTTACTATCTTCTCATCTGGCGCCACTGGGATCATCTTGATGCCCTGACTCCACATTGATTACCATTCCCACCCTTTATAAGTGTGCCAATCTCCCACAACCGGAATAAACACTGTGCTGATTTTAATGTTTGGGAGTTATGCTCAGTTTTTATGATAAAATAGCCTGCTATAAAAATAGTGAACAGAAATTGAATTCCAAAAATGGAATTTCTTGAAGTAGCCTATTTCACACTTGTGTAAAAATTACAACTTGTTTATCATTAATTAAGTTCATTCGCTTACCTCATTGTAAAGTAGTTTTCAAGGTTTAAAAGATAAACTGACTGATTGATTTATTTGTAATTGATTTAACCATTATTCTAATTTATTTAAACACTATTTGGGCTGAACTTTTTCCCCTTCATTATTTCACACCTAACATTAAATGCATGGCGACCTATTCCCATCCTCGCCTGTTGAGAAAGCAAACCACAGCACACAAATACATGATCCTGGGTGGTCGAGATGCTGTTCAGACCATGCAAATAGACAATTTCCTGTTGACAGAAAGTCTATTTTAGAGTGCTGGGAAATGCATTCCGCTTAAGTAGGCTACTTAAGTGATAAACAATAAACGCTCATTTCAACAACATTAGCTAAAATTCCACTAATACCAGAAATCATCTATATCGATGCTTTATTTCTTTATATTGAACATATATTTGTTTGTTAATATTTTTACACACACATACACAAACAAACAAAAAAAATTCCCTCTTAAATTTGCTTTTGGCAAAACTACTATTTAATTTTCTACGACGCGAAACCTTTTCACCTGCTGTTCCTATTGGTTCTCACGCCAGTCAGTTATCTTTTCCGTCATCTGATTGGCTGAGGGGCGGGTCATTCAATTGAATGAGTAGCGGAAGTAGATTCGGACGCTTGTGCTAATTTTGACAGGACTGAACGCACAATTCAGGTAGAAGTTGTATTACATGTTGTTAATAATCTCTTGGATATTGCTAAAGAGAAACCGTACGTTCGCTATTATATAAGATAAGATAATTGTATAGTGAATTATCGCATATATGTTTGCATGGTTCAGATTTACGGGATTTCATTGTCTGATCAAGTGTGCTAACAGTATTAGCGGATCACTGAAGTCCCAGAAGTGAAAGAGAAACTCTCTTTGTCAATGCTGATTCACCTTTCAACCTTATAGCCAAACTTTTGACTGTGTATGTTTACATTTTTACATATTTAAAAGTATCTACTCAACTATTGGCTTGAATTAGCTGTGTATGTGTGTAACGTTAGAGAAATGAATTCATGGGAAGCTGTGATGTGAATCACCAATCATAACCAGGTCATTTTGTACTTTTGCATAGTAAGATATTTAATCAGAGACTGATGTTTTTGTGAATTTTCAGTGGAGAGGGATCAAGCTGCCTAAAGACTGAAATGGTGGACTCTCAGTATTACCTCCCAAATGACATCGGGATCTCTGCTCTGGACTGCCGGGAGGCTTTCAGGCTGCTGTCTCCCAAAGAGCAAATGTATGCACACTACCTCTCTCGGGCATCCTGGTACGGTGGCCTGATCGTGCTGATCCAGACGTCTCCTGAGTCTGCCAACATCTTCGTGCTGCTGCAAAAAATGTTCCGCGCACAGGCACCACAGCAGCTGGAGGCAGCGGCGACTGCAGCTGGACTGAGCGCAGAGGAGTATCAGGTGAAGAAACCGGTTACAAACACCAAAGTTAACATCAGTTCTGTGTTCATTGTCGTAACAACGTTATGTCTGTTTTCAGGCCTTCCTTGTATATGCTGCTGGGCTGTATGCAAACATGGGAAACTACAAGTCATTTGGGGACACCAAATTCATCCCCAACCTACCAAAGGTCATATACCCTACTTAATATGCCCCATGTGTGCTCTATCAGAATTTATTGTTATATCCCAAAGGTTTAAGTGTTTGATAATTCTGCCTATTTTAATATGCAGGAGAAGTTCAAGGCTCTGGTGTGGGAGAGTCTGGCCTTTAAACAGAGCCCTGGTGACACGGAGGCGCTGTGGGGCTGCTGCTGTGAGCCCCTTTACTCCTTAGAAGACAAGCAGAAACAGCTCGGTCTGGGTGAGAAGGTAAAATAAATGTAAACATTTTATACAATCTGACTTTTGGACAGCTCAGTCTTGGGTTGGTGTTTTACCTAATAATGCCTTTCTCCTAGGGGATCTCGGCGTACTTCTCAGGGAACTGCTGCTTAGAAGACGCAGAGTTTGCGCAGAAATTTCTGGACTCCAAGGTATAGTGCACATGTGTGAGATCCAGCTAGTTCACTGGAGTAATATGAAAACTGTGTGGATTAATGTAGTATATGACACAAATAGAATCTCTCTCTCTGTTTCGGCTACTCCCATTAGGGGTTGCCACAGCGGAATCCGCACATATAGAATGTTATCAGTTATTTTTCAATATTAACTAGGGGTGTAACAATTTATCATGTCACTATATATTGCAATACAAAAATGCAACATTATGTATTATGTATAGTTCACCCAAAATGAAAGTGAAAAGTATTTAGTTTAGCATCAAATATAGTAATGCTGCATCAAAAATGGTAAACCCAGGAGGTCGCACATTTGAGATTCCATGTTTTTTAATTATTATTAACAAAATAAAAATAAAATTCATTATTTAATAATATGTCTTACATAATACTGTATTTTTAGCTAAACAGAATGATATTTCTGTTCTGGTGTCACCATTACCCTGTGTATGGAGGAGAACCCCTGATTTGAGCATTTTAACGAACAGTATTTTTACCCGTTTACCATATATGTTATAAGTCATAATTAAGATAACTGTTTTAACTCTATTTTGGCTTTGTTTTAAGTATTGTGAGAGTATTGTGAGTTTTGTGTATTGTGAATACATTAGGTGTCCTGAGCTAACAATAAACAATACATTATAAGCATTTATTAATAAATTAGGCTAGATTAATAAATAGAGTAAAAGTATTGTAACATTATTGTCCATGTTAGCTAATGCATTAACTAATTTTAACCAGTTGAACCATATTGTAACTTATTAATTAATTTACATTTACATTTGTGCATTTTGGTAGACACTTTTATCCAAAGTGACTTACATTGCATTCAAGGTACACATTTGATCAGTTCTGGAAATTGAACCCATTATCTTGTTGTATCCTTACTGACAGCAGCTATTTCTAGTAGACTAGTTTACCAATAATAATCGTCCTTGTAGAACCTGAGTGCCTACAACACCCGTCTGTTCAAGACTGAAATAGATGGGAAGCGGTGCTATGAGGTGCGGTTGGCATCTGCCGAGAAGGGTGAGTATACCAAGCAGTTTAAATCCAGTTTGATATAAAAACATTTTCATTCTATTATTCTTACTGTATTTTTTTTCTTCTCTTGTCTTGACTATTTTCTCATTGCCTTTATTTCCTTCCCATCTGCAGACAACTGTGCTGTTGAGGGAAAGAGTGAAGTTTGTTGTGGCAAACATGAATTTGAGGATGCTGTGTTCTCTGTTAAGAAGGGCGATTATGCCTTTCTTATGGAAAAAGTGTGTCAGAACTTGGAAAAAGCCAAGGTATGACAACATTCAACCTAAAAAAAAAACACTGATTCATTGGTACTTTTGGATGTGAAATGAATAGGATGACCTTTTAAAGCATGAGTAAAGTTTTGTTGTTTGTTTGTTTTAGGATTATGCAGCCAATGACAACCAGAAGAGGATGATGGAGGAGTATATCCGCAGTTTCACCTGTGGCTCAGTGGAAGCCCATAAAGAAGGGTCCCGTTATTGGATCAAAGACACAGGACCTATTGTGGAGAGGTGACTGACCTATATTTAACAGACCAGGCTGTTGACATAAGCCTAAATCTTTGGTTTCATTGTTGAACTATGCTTATTTATTCTATGCTTATTCTGTTTAAAACCTTGTTTTTTTATGTTTGTTTTTTCAACAGTTACATTGGTTTTATTGAGAGCTACAGAGATCCCTTTGGCTCAAGGGGGGAATTTGAAGGTAAGCTCAAATATTTCTGGGTCAACAAAATGACGCCCTTTGTTTTGCCCAGATTTATTTAAAAATGCATTCTGCAGTACGTACATACAGGAGATTGGCTTGAACACCTCATCTATAATTAATATAGTTTTATCTATTTAAAAAAATATATTTTTTGGCAGACATTAAAATCAAAGTGATCAAAATAATACAATAAAAAAAGCCTCATTTAAAATTAATTTCTCGAAAGTTTGGGATCAGTAAAACTTTTTTTAAATTAATAATTTTATTCAATAATGACAATGTGTATAATGTAAAAAAAAATCTTTAAAAGAAGTATCACAGTTTCCACAAAAATATTATAATATACATAAATATTATTATATACTACTTTGATAATAATAAGAAACAGTGAATGCCACCCACATATAGAATGATTTCTGAAGGATCATGTGACATTGAAGACTGGAGTAATGGTTTCTGGAAATTGAACTTTGCCATCACAAGAATAAATGACATTTTAAAATATATTAAAATAGAAAACAATTAATATAAATTTTAATTTCACATCATTATGTATTTTTGTAACAAACAAATGCAGCTTTGGTGAACATGAGACTTTTTTTCAAAAATCAAAACTGACCCCAAACTTTTAAACTAGTGTAAAACAGTAAATGACCCACAAATTGCTTAAAACAACCCAGTAAATCTTGTAGATACCCAATTACGACCACAATGTCTTTCTCTCCTCCATACTTGCCATCTTGTCCATCAGGTTTTGTTGCTGTGGTGAACAAGGCCATGAGCGCCCGCTTTGCTCAGTTGGTGAGCTCGGCTGAAGTCTTGCTACCAGAGCTGCCTTGGCCTCCAGCCTTTGAGAAGGACCGCTTCCTCAAGCCAGACTTCACCTCTCTGGATGTACTCACCTTTGCTGGCAGCGGCATCCCTGCAGGAATCAACATTCCAAACTGTAAGCCCTCTCATCCAACATTTTTTTCATATGCAGTCAGGTTTGATTTTTTTAACCAGTTATCTCTCTGTAGATGACGACATCAGACAGACAGAAGGTTTCAAGAACGTGTCCCTTGGGAATGTGCTGGCAGTTGCATATGCCACACAGAAAGACAAGCTCACCTTCCTTGAGGAGAGTGACAAAGTAAGTCTGTGAACTTGTAATGAATCAAACATGTTGTAATGGAGGCTCAGAGTGGTAACAACTCTTCCTCTGTGGCTTATTCCTGTAGGACCTCTACATCAAATGGAAGGGTCCTTCGTTTGAGGTGCAGGTGGGACTCCATGAGCTGCTGGGTCATGGCAGCGGGAAGCTCTTTGTTCAGGTTGTGAAGCACAATCAGTTTGCTGTATTTCTGTATATATATGTGACTTGTGGGCTTTATGTGCTAAAAAGAGAAGTTTGGGAGATTTTTTTCTTGAAGAAATTTAATTTTGTATTCACCAAAAATGCATTATATTGATCAATACTGACAGTAAAAACATTTATAGTGTCTTTAGGGTTCCAAAATGGTCAACCTTTAAGGTTTCAAAAAGCTTTCTATAGGCCAGATTTACTAAACAGGGCTAATTAGCATAAGAGCGCAATTCCATAAAAGCGCAGATGGGAGGGGAAAATTCTGTTGTTGATTTACTGACAATGCGCACATTTAAGAACACAGACGCAACCAGATAATTTCCATAATGACCAGCGCAATCTACTAAGAGCAGCGCAAATTACCACCTGCTTTAAAGGGGTCATCGATGCAGAATTCACTTTACAAGTTGTTTGAACAAATGTGTGTTGGAAGTGTGTACACATCCATCCTATAATGATAAAAATCCACCCAGTGTTTTTTTTTTTAAATCCCTATTTTAAAATCCCCTCTCAAATCAGGCTGTTCTGAGATTCCTGTCAGAATGACGTAGTTCTGCACAGGCCACTCCCACGAGAGTTGATTGACAAGACCATCTTACCTTAGACCCGCCCTGAGTGAGCTGTCATCAGTCCATCATTGTGTCGACTCCAGTGCAGGGGAAGACAAGAATGTCTCCGATTAAGCGATTGAAGTGTTAAGTTGGATGTAATAATGAATATAGCAGTCGTCATTTACTCCCAACATCTGAGCCGCTGAAGACGCAGAGGATTAACGTTACTTTCGCTTTGAAGTGAATGCGCCGATCCCCGATCTACATGTTATGTTCGCGCAAATCATTCGTGATCCAGCTTTATCTGCAGAAGAAATGAGAATAAGGGTTTTTATGAATCTTTGCAAATCCCCTTTCCTAATAGTGTGCTAGTAAGCCCAGTTTCGCGGTTGAAGTTTAGTATGCTCCGTAGATATATATACCTAGATGCCTCATTATCGACTGTTTCTATGGGCCGCGATACGTAAGCCATCCGCCATTTTTGGAACGGTCTGCGAATCTTTGAGCGCATGGACTTGATATACGCTTGTATATCTTTGAATATTCATTGATTATGATGGTGAATGGCTGACGCGTCAACGTATCTGGAGCGGTCGAATAGGGAAACTACACATATCTATGGTCTGCTCGTCACTCCACGAAGAGAGGGGTGGAGTCAGTAGAGCTCATTAGCATTTAAAGCAACATGGACTAGATCAGCGTGCTGAAAACAGCTGATTTTGACAGGGTAAATAAGGTGTTTTTTACACTACCATTGGGAAATTTTAACCGAAGTATGTTATAGACTTTTCATTAAGACCCTAAAGAATCATATCAACTTGTGTAAAATGGGCATCCGATGACCCCTTTAAAACATGCTTTTTTGGGGGCTTTAAATAATGGCTCAAATACCAGTAATTTGACAAGCGCAAACGTAAGTAAATCACGTTGCATGATTCATTTTAATACTCTTCTCCCAAAAATTTTGCGTCTGAAAGGGAAACTCCTACAAATACATATTCAATAAGGTCAGGCGCAAAAATAACTGTCCACGCCTTTTCAGTGCTAATTCTTCACAGCACATCTTTAGTAAATCCTGACAGTACTATTTTAATGCCAAAAGACTGTTTGCGCTGGCGCAAGCTGATAGTAAATCTGTTAGTAAAAAGTTGTCTAAATGTTTTTTTTTAGTAGAGCGTCTGCTATTTGATTTGAACTTGTGGCTCAAACTATCAATTGAGCAAAGTTGTATTAAGCCCAGAACATTTCATAAACACAAATGTATCACAGTTTCTTTTTATGTGTTTGTATTGAAACAGGATGATAAGGGAAAATTCAACTTCGATCAAACTGCTGTTCGTAATCCAGAAACAGAAGAACTGGTGAGTTTTTTTGTTTAGCATTTCATCACATTCATTTGTGGATTCCACTGTGCTTTATAAACTGTGCACCGTGAATCACAGTCACAAAATGGACATTTTGGATTTCAGATCTCGAGCTGGTACAAGGGTAGTGAGACATGGGACAGCAAGTTCTCCACTATTGCCTCTTCCTATGAGGAGTGTCGAGCCGAATGTGTAGGTCTCTACCTGTGTCTCATCAAACAGGTGCTCAGGTGAGTCACTGAACGTTTAGTCACTTCTGCATGAATTCACTCAGCTAGAATTGTTGAGATATGGATGCTGAGCAATTTGTGCATGCGGCAGTGTTTTTGGGCATGAAGGGGAGGATGCAGAGGAGGTTGTGTACGTTAACTGGCTGAACATGGTGCGTGCCGGCCTGCTGGGGCTGGAGTTCTACACGCCAGAGAGCAAGAGCTGGAGACAGGTGAGATGTGGGAATGTGCAGAACATCTTTACTCTTTCTCTTGATTGTTTTCCAATCTTAACACTATCCTGGCTATCTCGCTGTCGCAGGCACACATGCAGGCCCGGTTTGTGATCTTGCGGGTTCTGCTGGAGGCTGGAGAGGGGCTGGTTGGTCTGAAGGAGTGTACGGGGGCAGATGGACGGCCAGATGCTGTCATTACACTCGACCGCAGCAAGATATACACAGTGGGCAAGAGTGCCATCCAGAGGTTCCTCTGTAAACTGCAGGTACAGACTGTTACTGGGTTCAAATAGAACTCAAGCTTTTTTGCTAACTGAATACTGCACCACATACTCTACTCTCATTTTATTAAAATAATATTAGAACAATTATACAATAATGTGACTTTATATCAGTGTCATTGTAGTATAATTAAGATATTATAGTTTTTATTAATATTTGGATTTAGCTTTTATTTTATATTTTCCATTTTCTTTTTAATTTTAGTAATTTGAGAATTTTAGTAATTTCTTTGTCATTTATATTAGTTCACCATCATGTCTTACTTGCCAAACTAAAATGACTGTGAAACATATTTTATTAGATTGTACTGTTTTTGATGTAAATAGACAACTGTTTTATTCAGAGGTGTGTTTATGTATTTAAAAATGTATCACCTGAATGTATTTTAGAATTTTTGTCTAGTGTAGATCTGAAATGTCTTTTATAACTTTGTTAATTGTATACCTTGTGTAATTTATTCTGAGATCGCCATGAAAATAGCCTTGATGCTGGCATTAAAAAGTGAATTCATAAATAATAATTAATATGAGTTTTTGAGTATGCTTATGTGATTTTTATTATTATGCATTTTTATTTCTGTTTTAATGATTTTATTTAAGTGAAAATAAATGAAAATTAGAAATGTTGTCTTGGCAAATAGCTGAAATAAAATGTTTTATTTCAGTTTATCTTATTGCTATTAATAAACATTTTCACAGTGTGACTGTATCACAATGCTACTTTATTTCTCATAATTGTGAATTGTGAGAGATGATATAAATGAATATATATAATAAATAACAATTTTAAGAGATTGAAGTTTATCTCATAGTTAACTTTTTTATTTTTCAACAGAAATGAGCTTTAATACTTCTGCAAATAGCCATGGTTATGTTTAGTAATAGCAATTGAGTTTGTATTCTGGTTTTCTTTTTCTAAAGGTGCACAAGTCCACAGCTGACGTGGAGGGAGGAAGAGCTTTGTATGAAGGCTACTCTGCCGTGACCGCTGACGGCACCCACAATTTCCTGCAACTCAGAGAGACGGTTCTGCTCCGTAAGGAAGCTCGCAAGATGTTTGTCCAGGCTAACACCTACATCAAAGGTTCGTGTTCATCCTCCTTCCTAGTAACACAGAAACACATATACACAAGTTCATAAAGTGCTGCTGTTTGTGTTGTAGATGACGCTGTGGATCTGGTTGAGTATGAAGGCAGCGCTGCAGGGCTCATCCAGTCCTTCGTCGAACGCTTCTCAGACGATGCCGAGAAGGTAGAGGCCCAGCTGCTGGAAATGACCTGCATGGACTCGTCCTGCTGGTGCTGAGAGGACACAGTGCTGTGGGAAACATCCTCTTAGACAAGTGTTAGTCCACACTTAGCCACAGCAACTTTCAGAAATGAACAAAAGGCTGCAGAGTGCACAAGGAAGGAACTGGTAGTGATTATAAAACCTTTCACACGTAGGAGGAAGGAAGAACCACACACACAGATGTAACACCCAGTATTTCACCTTTCCCACTGATCATCTTTCTATTTTATCTATTCACTTCTAAACAAAGGCAACTCTGATTAGAGTTTTAATTAGAAATTTCTGTTCCTACTTGGAATCAGACCGCAGCCCACACTTCCCACACAGGCATGTGGAAGCGCTGACAAGCGTGAACTTGCTGTGTGAGGGTGGAACTTATGTAATCGCAACACGTAACACACTTTCTCAACTTACTTTAAAATGGAAACACTCTGCCACTTTTGGATCAGATCTAGTCTAGAGTTCATCAGCTGATTCAGTGTTATATAGAAGAAATCTTAGCATTCGTTCTCGAGAATATAAATTCTTCACTGGTTTCTCAAAATATGTTGTCAGTGTTCAGTGTGGACGGCGAAAACCAACAGCCCCTACCAAATAAAACCAATCATTTCTGAAGGTGTTTTATTGTCTTTTACTTTCAAAATACCAAAACATTTGTGCAATGCCTTTCATATAAATATTATCATAATACAAGATGAACAAGACAAAATCCAATATCTCAATACTGACCATCTCATAAATGAGATATTTCCATAATTGGTTAATTACTCAAACATTTTACATTAGAAAAGACAAAAAAAAAGAAAAATCAGAACTGAGAGTTGGAGAAATGAATCCAGTCATTAATAACCAACCTATAAGAATATTAAACGTAATATAACACAAGCAAATGCTTAATAATTTAGCCCAATGAAATATCACACAACACCAGCTAAACACAATCAAAAATGACCAGCAATGGACACTAAACAGGCTGATTTAGCATCTTACAAAATCTACAAACTTAAAAATAAAGGTTCCAAAAGGGGGGCTTGCAGCAATGCCATAAAATAATTCTTGGTTCCACAAAGAACCTTTTGGTGAACAGTTTCTTAAAAAAAAAAAAAAAAGGTGTGTAAGTGTGTAAACAACATTTTCATAAACTAAATAACCTTTTTACTATGAAGAACATATTGTGCAATGGAAAGTTTCCATGATGCCAAAACAGCCTTTATTTATTAGCGGTGTAATCTAATCTTAAAGTCAACATTAAATAGATTCAGTGGAAAACACCTCAAATAGTTACTGAGCTCCATTATGAGGATACTATTATTTCATCAGCCTTTCTTTTGAGAAATCAGGCATGCTGCATAAAAATGTGTGACATCTGAAAAAGTCCCATATTATGAAGCCCCCTCTGTTAGATCCACCGCGCTCCCTCTGTTCAGCTTCTGGGACCTTTCATCCTGACTGGACGCCTGGTAAATAAGAGGAACCCCACTCACGCCCATGCTCTGCAGGTCTTGAATCTGGGCGTTAGGCGGGACAGGCATTAACACCCCATCTCTCCTCCAGAACAGGCTGTAATCCTCCGGCTGGTCCACTCCAAACTTCACAGCACAGAGCTGAGCCATAGCCTCACCGTTGAGTGCAGTCTTCCACATGAGAGTTTTTACCAAGCTACTGTCGCCATCTTGAAACAGCACCTTTATAAACCTCTGCAGCATAGAAACAAAACTTGTTTTTTTGGACTATACAGGTACTTGCACAAATTCAGATAGAGTAGATGTGCTTTGTTCAACCAGTGTATCTGACCTGGTGCAATTTGTTGTCTTTCTGACTTGTGGTTTCGTTGCTCCGACGCCGGCTCCATTCTTTCAGAGACTCTCTGGCCTGGTTTGTAAGGCCGTTTGGTGGCACATCCTCCGGCTGACTCTGAATCAGACTCAGACTGGCATAGACACTTGTCAGATAGTAACCCCCTTCAAGAGAATTAATAATAAAATGACAATTATTACAGGCTTTACAGAATGAAAACTTGAGTTTGGTTAAGAGGATAACACTCACTCAAAGTTTACCAAATGTAAAAAATATAAAAGTTAGGTATGAATTCATGTATTGATTAGCTGTGTAACTCAAAATTCCTAAGTAAATCTGACAGCAGAGTACATGGAGCTGTTTGTGTCCGTACCTTCTCCTGTAAGCCAAGAGCTTTCCAAAAGCTCCATCATATACTCCACCTCCAGAGAGATCTCTGGCATATTGCACAGCACCATCACATATGAGAGAGCAGGGAGGAAGTCATCTGCACCAAATTCCTGCCCTGTTTTTAAGAATATAGATGAACATTAGATGATGGCTAAGGTAATTAAATATAAAAATATGGGAAATGAGAATGTACAATTCAATATCCAATATCGACCAATGTGTTAAATCAGCCAATTATCAATATGATACCAGTATATTGTGCGTCCCTATTAGTTACACCTACACATACAGTATATACTACCATTTAGACAAAGGATGAGAAAGATTTTTTTAAACAATACTTTTATTTAGCAAGGATGCATTAAATTGATCAAAAGTGACATTAAAGGCATTTATGCAATTACAAAGATTTCTATTTCAAATAAACGCTTTTCAAAAAAATATTGAAAAAAGCATCACTGATTCCACAAAAATATTTAGCAGCACAACCCTTTTCAACATTGAAAATAAGAAATGTTTCTTAAGCACCAAATCAGCATATTAGAATGATTTCTGAAGGATCATGTGACACTGAAGATTGGAGAATAACAGCGGCTGAAAATTCAGCTTTGCATCACAGGAACGAATTATATTTGAAAATATATTCAAACAGAAAACAGTCATTTTAAATGGTAATAATATTACACAATATTTTACTGTTTTACTGTACTTTTGACAAGAGCATAAAATAATTTTTCAAAAGCTTTTTCAAAAAATCTTACTGACCCCAAACATTTGAATGGTAGCGTATGTGCGAAAATAAATCTACACATAAAATGAACCAATGTTATTCCAGAACTCCTTACCTGATTTATGTTTCATGGCTTTGTAAATGAGTTTGCAGATCTGCAAGAGCAGCAGCACTTTGTCAATGGGCGAGTACGCCCGCTGCATTAGAGTCAGCTTGTGCTTAATTTTCTCAATGCTCTGGGCGTCAGGAACGCCCACCTGGACCCCAAAGAGCTTCTGTGGTGAGGCTCCTTTGGCTCTTTGCAAGCTGTCCATCATTCTTTGGAAGGAACCATCTTGTTTGTGCAGGGTCCGAAGAGCCGCATCAATCTGAGGCTTCAGAGGCTTCAGCACACAGCGGAACATGGCCTTCTCCAGTGCTTGGTCTGCACACAGGAAAATATGGTGGTATTTCAGCATATAAGTGGGTAGATAATACCAGACAACATTATTAGATAAAATCACACTGACTCACATACCTTTCTCATTCTCAGTCAAAAGAGTTTCTATTGGAGGTTCCAGCTCTCCACATTCCAGAAGGAAAGCTTTGGCCTGATTGATGAAGAGACGCAAATCCTGCAGCAGCTGTACAGCAGAGGTCAAGCAATGGGGCTTCAGCGCCTCTCTCTGCTGCCTCAGGAAGTCCTGAACCAGAGCACCAAACGCCATGCGACGGTCTCGAGACAGGTCCTCCACCATCAGCGCCACTCGCTTCTCTGGGGCAAAAAAGGATATGAAGGCAGCGCTCATTTTACGCAGGGCGGACATGGACTTCCTGGGAGGTGGCATGACGGGGTTGCTAGTGCCTCGTACGAGGGGAGGACGTTCGGGACTATCCTCCGTCTCATCGAGGCTGCTGAGGGAACTGCTGCTGTCCAGCTCACTGAGAGACGGAGCATGTCGCTGTTCCAGCACAAGTCTTTCCTCCTCATCCTCTTCCTCCTCATCTTCTTCCTGTCCTTTCTGCGCCAGGATTTTTGGCTGGGCCTAAAAACACAGAGGTAGTTATTAAAATCTCAGAAACTAAACTAAAATGTCCCATAAAATAGGTTCCGTACCTTCTGAAGAGCTTTAGGCATCTGATAGTCATCTTCTTCAGTGGTGGGAGAAAGAGAAGAGGTGACCTTGGCTTTCTTCTGTGATGATACACAAGGTTGCATGTAGTCCATGGCTTCCTCCACAGTCTTTTTGATAGCTTCCTCACTGGCCTGAACTGCATCAGGAGGGGTCATCTGCTTTGCAGCTTTCAATCTGGCTTTGCATTTGGCTTTAGCCAGTAATGGTGGTGGAGGTGGTGGGAGGACAGGGGGCGACAAGGGGCTGGAATTTTCAGTGGAGACACGAACCTTGATGCTGGTTTTGAAATGATGACGCCTGCACATGGCGTTGCGACCTGGGTAGTCTTGTAGGAAAAGAGGGTTGACAAAACATAAACCTTTGCCTCCCCCGTAATCTAGCTCGCAGGGACTCCGTGTTTGGATTGGACAAAGCTCCTGGAACGGGGTGGGGTTTGGGTTGATGGGCGTTAAGCAGTCTTGTGGGCTTGGAATTGGAGGCAAGGGTTTGTCAGTGGCAGGAGGTTCATTGCGAGGACCCCGGACATTTAAGTGGGAACTCCAGAACTCTGTTGAATACAGAAGAGCATCGAGATCAGGAGAAACATATTTTATGATACATATTAGCTGACATTTACAAATTTTAAAATAACAGTATAACCTGAGTGTATCTGTTATTGGCTGATTTTAGAATTTTTTTGTAATTATTATATCAGTTATTGGAATTATATTGGCCAATACTGGATACTACACTTCCTCTATTTTACTTTAGGTTAATCTTCAATATTTAAAGTAAATATTAAGTGTAAAACACACACACAAATATTACATGTAATTTTTGGAAAATATAATTGATTTTGACAAAATTTTAAAAATGTATAAAGTGTAAATTGTATAAATTTATTATCTGTGTGTGATATATATATATATATATATATATATATATATATATATATATATATATATATATATATATTTATAATTAACTGCTTTCTATTTGAATATAATTTAATTAAATTGTAATTTATTCCTGTGATGGCAAAGCTGAATTGTCAGCATCATTACTCCAATCTTCAGTGTCACATGACCTTTCAGAAATCATTTAGTGCTCAAGAAACATTTCTAATGATCAATGTTGAAAAGTACCATATTACAAATAACCATATTACATTTTTTTTTTTAAATCTTTGATGAATATAGTGTTCAAAAGAACAGCATTGATTTAAAATAGAAATCTTTCATAACATTATAAATGTCTGGTAACACTTTAGTATATGGACCAATTCTCGCAATTAACTAGTTGCTTATTAGCATGCCTATTATTAACATTGGCTATTGATTAGTATTATACAGCATTTATTCTACATGAACATATTCTACATCCCTAATCCTACCCAATACCTAAACTTAACAACTACCTTACTAACTATTAATAAGCAGCAAGTTAGGAATTTATGGAGGCGAAATTTGTAGTTGATAGTTTGTAAATGGCGAGAATTGGATCTTAAAATAAAAGTGTGACCAAATGTCTTTACTGTCATTTTTGATCAGTTTATTGTGTCCTTGCTAAAATATTAAAAATCTTAATTTCTTTCACATAAAAAAAAAAAAAACATACTGGACCCAAACTTTAGCCACTTTTTTTTTTGCGCCAATTTAGCCTTTTTTGTATAATACAAAGAGACAGAATACAGGAAGCAATGATCTACCATGCCTTACAGAACAGCTTCTTTCAAACCTGCAATTCATTTCAACAGACTATGAATCTTGTACCTACCCACACCCATATGAGAGATTGACTCCAACTGTTTGTGTGAAGACGCCTTGGCAATTGCTTCAGGCAGCTCCAGAGTGAAAGGAAGAACATCCCTACAGATATATGCAAATCATGGAATAGAAATGTCATATTTGGGGAGTGCCATGCTGTTGTTGTAGATACAAAATAGTAAATACTAATCCATACCGACTAACACAGTAGAAGGCAATGAGTCTGCACAGGTCTGGGAAACTAATAGCAGAGCTTTCCAAAGAGAAGGCTGTTGATAAAAGGGAAATAGTTTGCTTGCATAACTTAAGTCGACAAAAAAAGAATTCAACTGAAAATAAAAAGCAGAATAATATGATCGGCTTATGCTAATCTTTATGTAACACATATATTTTACATCTAATTTAAAAATGTACTTTTTTTGTTTGTTTTTCTTCAGGATGTATTGCTTGTTTACACTTTATTTAAGATATCAAGCTTAATATATTCCTATATAAAATTGGTACCTTTCAAACTCACCTGAGTCGTCTTCTCGGATGATGACCTGTTTGAAGAAGGACGGCATGCTGTCGTCTGCCAGCCGGACGCACAACATTTTTTTCTGCGATGTACTGGACTTACGCACCAGGAAGGTCTGCAAGGTAACAAAAGTTTCCAAAAATGCTGTTAAAGTTTGCTGTAACTGTCTGTTTTTAAAACAGATAGTGGTACGGGTGTGCTGCTCACCCCAGGGGGCTCACGCCGCAGGATGTGAAGAGCTGTAGCCGAGTTAATGGAGAGCTGGAGCCACACAGGGTGCGTCAACAAGAGCCGGTCCAGTACACTGATGCTCCTCAGGGATCCTCTCTGTGGACATGTCCGTCTCTCCCCCACGGGCCGAGCTTCAGGATAGTCGTAGATGGGGTCACCCTGCATCTTCAGAACGACAGCGAGATTTCAACTCCTTTGCCAACTGAATCTCTGGTTCTCTTCTTTGTGGATGTTCGCATTGGCACTTGATGAAAAAAGGAAGTTCTGACCAGTTCAAGAGGATGTCTTTAAGTCAGTGACTGAGACCTCTGTCTTACAGTAAATTATTCATGTACACATCTCGGTTTTTCTCTAACATTTTGTCACTGTTTTCCTAGAATGGCTATTTTCAACACAATCATGTGCCTACTTATTCCTTTCAAACTTTGCTCTTCAATGGCTGAGGGAAACTCCCCCGCTGACTCTGTCTTTCTCCTGGCCATGTGAGGACCATGTGTCACAGTCTGACTAATAGCACCTCTCTTCTGTTTTTGTTCTGCATTCACACAGACCATTCAAAAAAACACTTGCATTGTTCTTAAAGACGACACAACAGAAGCGTCACTTATCCCAAACTTTACGGAAAGTGAAGAGGAACTGAAATTAGTATTAAATTCAAGAAGTGTGTAATAAAGGTGCTTTATCATGATGAGAATCTGTCCTATTCCGTTAAAAATAATAATGAAAATAAAAAAGTGAAAGTGAATGATTGTTTCAAAACTTCACTGATGCACCTTATATAATGAACACTCTAGTCTCTAAAGCTAACACTAAAGTAACTTGTTCACTAGTTGAGTGAGGTTGGGTAGCAGGTTGACTCTGTGTGGGCCAGTATGGAATACTTTTTGGCAAGAGCCAAGGGCTGCTATGGCAACAGAGGCTTACATATTCCACTGAGCATTCCTACCCACGGACACACACGCCTCCACTGTTAAAATTTAAAGGCCAGATACTTTTCCCAAAACTTCATGCTCCTAACTAGGTTCAATTAAGAAAAAAAACAAAAAACAAACAAAAAAAAACAATATATATATATATATAAAAATATATACACACACACACAGTGGGGGAAATAATTATTTGTTTCCCTGCTGATTTTGTAAGTTTGCCCACTTAAAAAAAAATGAGGGGTTTATAATGTTTTATGGTAGGTTTATTTGAACTGAGATAGAATATCAAACAAAAAATCCAGAAAAAAGCAGCATACAAATGTTAAAAAAAGATTTACATTTTAGTAAGTCAAATAAGTATTTGATCCCCAAGCAAAACATGACTTAGTACTCGGTGCAGAAACCCTTGTTGGCAAGCACAGAGGTAAGACGTTTCGGTAACACTTTATAATAACTGCACACTATGAATCATTAGTTAAGCATTAGTAACTAGTCAGTTCTTCCTTTATAAAGCATTATTCCAACATTAATAGTCATTAGTAAGCAGTTTATAAATAAAGGCTCAGTTATCTTCCTAACAGAAAAAATAAACAAAAACAACACAGAGGGATACAGAATTCAGAAATATTTATTTCAAGATGCAAAAAAATGAAACTAAAACTGTACACAAAGTTTTATTTTATTATTTTTTTCTGTGAAATTGCAGAGGTTTATTTTTCATTTTTTATCAAGTGTACAGTTGTACAGTTTCATTTTTTGCATCTTGAAAAAATATTTCTGTGTTCTGTATCCCTCTGTGTTGTGTTTGTTTAACTTTTCTGTTTGGAAGATAAATGAGCCTTTAGATCTCTTTTGTAAATGCTTTATAATGTATAAATAGTCCTCACTTTAGATGAGCTCACAAAAATAGATGGCTGGCAACTGCTAAATGTTTTATAACTGCCTGACTTAATCATGAATTACAGCAGGAATATGTGTTAATAAAGCATTTATTAACACACTGAGCAAATATTATCGTGTGTCTAAATAATAAGATTTATAAATGTACATTTAAATAGTTTATTAATCATTTACTTACACTTTCTGAATGATCTTATGAACCACTGACAACTCCTAAATAACTGGTTTGTAAATAAAGTAATAATTTAGAAATGATAAATTGATCATTATTAAAGTATGAAAATACAATTATTAAACATTATAGATATGCTCAAGAACAAAACATTTATAGCTGTATTTATAAACTGCTTACTAATGCCTATTAATGTTGGAATAATGCTTTATAAAGGATGAATTGACTATTTACTAATGCTTAACTAATGATTCATAGTGTGCAGTTATTATAAAGTGTTACCCACGTTTCTTGTAGTTGGCCACCAGGTTTGCACACATCTCAGGGGGGATTTTGGTCCACTCCTCTTTACAGATCCTCTCTAAATCATTAAGGTTCCTTGGCTGTCTCTTGGAAACTCGAACCTTCAGCTCCCTCCACAGAGTTTCTATGGGATTAAGGTCTGGAGACTGGCTAGGCCACTCCATGACCTTAATGTGCTTCTTCTTGAGCCACTCCTTTGTTGCCTTGGCGGTATGTTTTGGGTCATTGTCATGCTGGAAGACCCATCCATGACCCATCTTCAGTGTTCTGGCTGGGGGAAGGAGGTTCTCATCTAATATTTTACAGTACAGTCCATTGGCCCCTCAATGCGGTGAAGTCGTCCTGCACCCTTGGCAGAGAAACAGCCCCAAAGCATGATGTTTCCCCCTCCGTGCTTGACTGTAGGGATGGTGTTCTTGGGGTGATAGCATTTCTCTTCCTCCAAACACGACGAGTCGAGTTGATGCCAAAGAGCTAAATTTTGGTCTCATCTGACCACAACACATTCTCCCAAGCCTTCTCTGAATCATTTAGATGTTCATTGGCAGGGCCTGTACATGTGCTTTCTTGAGCAGGGGGACCTTGCGGGCGCTGCAGGATTTCAGTCCTTCACGGCGTAGTGTGCTACCAATTAGTTATTCGTTGTACTGTGACTAATGGTACCCAGCTCACTGTGAGATCATTGAAACATGTCCTACCAGGTAGTTCTTACAGTAGATCCTCACCTGATTACGTCATGACTTTCAAAATCTTTACCCCATGAGTTAAGATATAAAATTTTGAATCAAAGGAGACATTGATGCAAAATATTTTGATATAAATTTCTTAAGCAGTTTGCCGAACTAATTCCACCTACATGTTGTTCTCCTTCTCACCAAGTCTGCTTGCTGATGGACGTGAATAGACCAGCGTTGGATTCCATCCTTGTGAGATCTAGCAAGAATCAAATCCCTGATGTCCTTAGAGAGTCAATATTGGCTTGCCCACTGCTTGGTAGTGTGTTCATGCAGGTGTTGCGACTTGGAGGTACAGATTCAGAGCACAAATGTCAATATGTCACCAACCCTTGGCCACATCTACGGAGTCATTTCTAAAGTGTCGGCTAATCTTTTTCCACACTGTGAATGAACAATCGGCAGGTGCCAAAAGTTCTCAGGGTGGACCAGCACCATGTTCATTTACTTACTCAAAATGTAACCACTTTTAATTTTTTATGTTATTATGATTATTTACGATTTTGCGATTTCTGTTCAATCAGAAAATAAACTCTACCATGTAAAAATGATAAACGCCTGTCGAGCTGTTTTTGTAAAGTGTTGCCAAACTGTACAGACAATCAAGGGGATTCTAATAATCTAGACCCACCTCTGCTGGAGATACAGGTGCATCCATGTCACCCTGAAGAACACCAAAGACCCATAGACTAAAATGTAAAAAATATAAAAAATAGTTTAATGCTATATATGAAATAATTTTGCATGCTCATACAGGATATTAATGGAGTTCCTTGAAAAAAAACCGTTAAGCTTGATAAAGATTCATAATACGCCTTTATATAATTTATCGGATAACATGTTATCTTTAATATATTAGGTTTAGATATTATTTAAACAGTCACTGCTAATTCCAAAATAAATAATTAAATGTATGAGGGAGAAATCTTTAAAAAATAACAGTTTGTAACCTCCCTGGGTGTAATCACAAAATTTGCACCTTATAGTACATGTAATTTTTTTTTTTTTTTTGAGTAACTCAACTTTTGACAATTTTTTATTAATAAATTTAGAACGTTAATGTATGGCTCTTTTCAACACTGATAACAAAAAGATCGAAAATACAAATAAATATAGTTTTGTCAGAACAAAACATTTAAGCTGGATTTATAAACTGTTACTAATTCCTATTAATTTGGATAATGCTTTATAAGGATATTATCATTTAAAATAATAATGGATTCACTGTTTGTTATTAATAATAGAGTTACCCACTTTCTTGTATTTCAGCACCTTGCAACATCTCATATTTTGGTCCCCTCCAAGGTTTTACAGCACATCTCTAAAATCTTACAAGGCCTATGCTGATCCAAATTGGAAAAACATTCGAATAAAATTGAGCTCCTCCAAGAGTTATATGGGATTAATATGGAGACTATGGGTGTAAACTCCATGAACCTTAAGTGCCATCTGAGCACGAAATCCTGCTGCCTTCATGTTCTGGAGTCTTGTCATGATGCAGTCCTTCCATGCACCCATCTTCAGTTTTCTGGCTGAGAAAGATGTCCATCTAAGTATTTTACAGAACACATTGGCTGAATGCAGTGAATCGTCTGCATCCCTTTGCACTGCAGCATGATGTTTCTATATTTGACTTATTTTCTTTATAGCATTTGTTCCTAACAGACATTTTCAGTTGATGCAAATAGCTAAATGTATTGACACACTAAATTTATTAAAGTGTTCAACTGAATCATTTAGATGTGCAAATTTGGCAGGCCGTACAGTGCTTACATCTTAAGAAGACACTTGGGGGCTGCAGGATTTCAGGTCTTTCACGCGACTTGCTAAAATTGTTTTCTTGGTGACTATGGCCAGCGCTTTGAGATCATCATTCCCGTTAGTTCTGCATAATCACTTAACATGATAATTCACAACAAATAGGAGAGTCATGATGTAGTCAAAACATAGCTGGTTATTTTGTATTCTTAGCGAATAAGCACAACATGATAGTACCATTCTACAAGCGTTGTTATGCTGTCCTTGTAAACTTCCTATTCTTTGTTCATTTTGTTTAATCATCGTGTTCTTAAATGTCATGGTAAGTATATGAAATTACAGAATTCTTCAGTTATTAAGATTAAAATTCCAGATTCTGCATTCTCTATCACGATCTGAATAATAACTGAGCACTTATAAATTATCTTCCTTAATTCTCTGTTTGAAGACGTCCTAAATACTTAATGTATAAGACATGGCATACAAATGCATAAACCATGACCTTTTTTACAAATGCTATTGAGAGGATTTACTGTTGTTATATTCTGTCACTGTTATTCTGTTAAAATGACTACACCAGTTTTTTCTTCCATTTTTAAGTGGGTTCAGATCAGCAGTCGAATAGTGTATACAATAACTTCTTTAAAGACTGTGAATTAGTCCTAGGAACATCCCTAGTACATATGTTCTTGTGTATGTCCCAGCTTTTGCATCATTGACAAGATCCTCCCTAGTTCAGGCGATCCTCATTATGACAGTTACCATAGTGAGATCACTGCATGATCCAACCAGCTGTTTATGATTCTTCCATTTCACGATATTAATCCACGAGACAGTGTCTCTTACATCACCAAGTTGTTTGATTACTTGTAGCCCATTCGTCATGCTTGTGCAATCAACAATATCACACTGAATGTCATAAAGAGAATCTTTGGATATCACATGGTTGGGATTTCGAATGAAATCAAGATCTTGGACACGCTTATTTACATTATGAATTAGAGTATTCTTTTAAATGTGCAGGACAATCTGTGTTCCACAATTTTGCAATAACCAATCTTAGCCAAAATTCCTGGGTTGTTCAACATCTTATGTTACAAATGTAAATTATTTTGTCTAATTCATCTAGGATTTCTGATTGTTCCTCTTGCTTATATTTGCTACAGTAAAAAAACCTTACCATTTAAAAATATAAACCTTCTTTCTTTATGTATAAGTGGGCAAACTTTTCTAATCAGCAGGATCAAATGAATCTATTCTTACCCTCTAGTCTCATTATGTATATATTCACACTAGAACATAAGAGCACCAATGTCCAAACGTGCTATATAAAGTTCTTTCTCAAGGTGACATATGGTCGTAAAAAAAATCCACTGATGTTGTCAGATTCATGAGCCTGTAAGTGCCTCAGATTTATCGGAGTTCATTAGCAATGTTGCTGTAATATTGCTTTAATAAGTCTGCCTAAGGGTCTATTATTGGTCTTTAACACATGAGGTGTAAAAAGAAATCTGACTGTATTTTCATTAATTTATTTTTTTTTTTTTCATTTTTTACTAACAAGCATTTAGACAAGATGTTGGCTTAAAGAAAAAGCTAAATGTGATATTTATAAATGGATTTATGCACTAAATCAACTGGACTAAGTATGATACTTTTATTACAAATAGTTGTCTAAATATTGAGACTTGAAAACTGAAAAGGCTGCGAACTGTTTTCAGAAGAAATCAATAAAGATTAGCTTTTTTATTTCAGACCTGTGTAACATTCTATAGTTTCAAGTTGTTTTATATTGCACATTAAAAACAGCAAGCCAGCTGTACTAGAAATGCGTGACAAAACAGAGAAAGTTACGGTCCTTGCAATTGATATCGGGGTAAATGGAAACACAGGTTAACTCAGTAACAGTCATCTGATTGAAATAACAGACTCTCATTTACTGATCTCGGCATCAGCAAGTCACGACTGGTGGACGAAGCTAAGTATACTGGGAAGGCTATATCTCTTTTAGAACGCGTATTTTTTTTAATGTAAAACTTTTTATTATAGTTAACCTGAACAAGACTATTTTCAGAGCTGTACAGCTATACGAGACTAGAGAGTTTATAACAAGCTGGATATCTATCATTGTTTATTAAAAAAACTGGAACACAGTCACTACGTGACTTTTCATGTTAGAACATAAATGAGACCAGTTATATTTCCGAACTTGAAAGTCTAGAAAAGTATGGCCAGTATGTCATTCGACGATTAGAAGGTGCCTCAGCAGTCAATATTAAGCATACAACCAATAATCAAGTATCTCATAGTAGTTGATAACTTCACGTGGTTTCAGGAGAGTACAATAAATAAAGTGACAAGCGTTTTACTGTAACTGCATTGGTTATTTGTGTCACATAACAAATATCAAAAGTCATTATAATAAAGCAATCTTCATATTATATATAGATATTCAAGAATCTGCAATCTTGTGACGCCGTGACTGAGCGCAAATGTTCAATCTCTCTTGTCGAAGGAATATTTCTATGTATGTAAATCACATGCACAAACTGCAAACCTAATACACATACTTTTTGCTCTGGAAGAGTACTTACCCGTTAAGTCGCTGTTTCGAAAAGACATGTAACTTAACATTGTCACTTTTCCAAGTTCATCCATGAAACTGCATGAATACTTTTCCGTGAATCTGAATCAGGACAATGATACCGTCCGAATGTTCCTTGTATGTCCCTTTTGCATTGAGAATGCCTAAGGGTCATGTATGAAGCTTAATTCACCTAAAGTCATGTTTCGTTTCACCACCTGTGTTTTCCAGGAGTCGTTTCATTACATGACAAGTATGTTCATACCTGCTTACGCGCATGAGTTTTGTGATCAATAGTAAAATAGCGAATATAAGAGTAATGTATTATATATTCTATGTTCAAAAGATGCACAATTTGTGACGCGTGAGTTTACTATGTTCATTTGCTACAAATGAGCGAAAAAATTCAATATTATGTCTTTAACACTTTCGAGCTCAAATCTGATCCTCAGACTCTATTAAGATTGACTGTATGTCTTCTGGTGTATCCCGTTAAGATTCGACAAAACATTATGTTACATAAACAACATCTTCACCATACAGTGTAAACTGTGAACTTTTCCTACTCTATAACAATGATAGCGTCCGGATCCTTCCATCTAGTATTTGTACTAACACGGACTAGACCAGAAGAGCACCGTCAAAGGATTGCAGCTCAGCAGTCGTCGCGTTGGAAGAGGGTAGACAAAACACTTTTGTCTGTTTGACACCGTAGTGCTTCGAATCAGTTCATTAGCATTTGCTCGTAATTTGTTTTACCTATTCCCGGTATTGTTTTAACAGTGAGTGAGATCGATGATATTTTTTTTGTATTTCCTTGTTTATGGCTGCTAACAAGCTAGCGCGTGGCTAGCAAACTACGCGTGTGCTAATTATGCGATTCTAGTGCCTTCGAGGCTTATATGAACACAAATAGTGCGTCTTATGGGGTTGACGGGTGCGAACGTTTCGAGGAAGATGTTCAAAGTCAGCTGGCTAACAGTACGCGTGTAAATCACCGCCAGTTGTCATTAGCTAAACTCTGAGCTCAGCGCTTTCTAGAAACGACGACGCAGCGCAGATGATCAGCGCGTCCCCGCAATTGGCGGGCTAGCAATGGGTTTCTTAAATAACTATTATGATCGGAGACTTTCTTTTTTTCTTTCTTACTACGAGTGGCGCGACGAACTGTATTATGGGGCTATTCACTCAGAACGCGTTTTTGTGTTTAAGAAAAATTTTAAATTAAGCGTCGCGTTTTTAAAGCGCAGTGCCATACGCGAGAGCGAGGTTTAAACACGCCTGTTCCTAACAATTGTTTACATAAAAAAAATGGAAAAGCAGCTACGTGGCTGTTCTGTTTGAACATTACCGAATGAGCACCATTATATTCAACGAAACTGTCTGTAAAAGAGGCGTGTGTTATTCGAATTGTGGTGCCTCGGCGCTCCATATTAAGCTCAACCCATTCAAGTCATGTTTGATAAACCTTCCTTGAATTTCAGACCCATTTAGTTTTAGAACGAATTAGGTCTTGCCGCCAAAAAAAAAAAGAAATAAGGCTTGTTCCCTATTTTTAGGTATTCTGGGGTGCAATGGACGACAGCAGCGCAGTGAAGCTCTTTGTTGGGAATCTGGATTTGGAAACCACACAAGATGACCTAATAGCACTTTTTGCCCCTTATGGAGAAGTGGTGCACATAACTGTACTTAGGCAGTTTGCCTTTGTCCATCTGCAGGGAGAAGGGGCTGCTGACCGTGCCATCCGTGATCTGAATGGTCGAGAGTACCGTGGCCGGAGCCTTGTAGTTGAGGAATCCAAAGGGAGGCCTCTCAATTCCACCAAAGTATTTGTGGGGAACCTGTGTGCTTCCTGTTCAGTTGAAGACCTGTATGATCTCTTCTCGGCTTACGGCAAAGTTCTCGATTGTGATAAAGTAAAGAGTAAGTATGTGTACGATGCACCTGCTTTGTATCAGTGTGTATTTTTTGCCTTTATATAATGTTATGACATGTTCTCTTGCAGCAAAGCCCTCCTCATTTACAGGCTACGCCTTTGTGCACATGGAGCGCAAAGAGGATGCAGAACAAGCCATTGAGGGTCTTCATGGGACCTCGTTTATGGGGCGTCAACTTGCAGTGGAGCTCTCAAAAGTACAGCCGACCACAAACAAGGTCCCGTGTGCCAGCTGCGGTGCACATGGCCACTTTGCAGGAGAATGCCCGATTAACAGGCCTTCAATGGAGCACCACCAGAGTCAGGCTGCTGTCTTGGCTGCAGCTGCCGCCGCTGCTGCTGGACTTCCCCTTCAGGTGCAGCAGAGTGTCCACAACTCTTTCTACAACACTGCGAGCAGTGACCCAACGTTTGCAGCTCTGAAAGACTTGACCACTTCCAGGGTTGATGGCAAACCTGTCAGCGCCGCAGTCTACGGTGCCCTGGCGAGTCAAGTCTACAGTTCTGTCGCAGACCAGGTGATGAACAGAAGCCAAGCTGCGGATGGCTACCCCACCGAAGGAGAGTCACGGCCGGGCACTGCCGCCATTAACCCTGCCTATGGAGCAAATTCCTCTTTGTACGGTGCCAATCCAGCTTATGGGACCATGGGACGCACAGAGCGTGACCCCCAAGCTGTCTTTGAAGCCGCTCGGGCCCGATTCTTTGAGCAGGGACAACAAGTGCTGGCTGAACAGCAGGCAGTGACCAAATCTGACCGAGACCGAAGTCCGATACGGCGTGCGGCCCCATTACTGCCTGATCCAGTTCCCCAGCAGTTCTCCCAGACACGACCCAAACGACGGGCCCTGCTCCCAACACCTCCTGGTGGTCCAGAACTACCCGCAGTCAAAAATGGAGACCCAATTGCAAGGTGAAGGCATTCTAAATATTTTGCAACATAAATAATCTCTAGTAAGATGGTTGTAAAATATATTTATTAGATATTTATCCTAATAAGCTGTATAAATAGAAACCATTATCAGGGATTGATATCACTTTCGAGTCCATGAGTTCGCCTACCAATGGTATGAGAGGAGTACAGCTTTCACTCTCAACCAAACTAACATTACTAGCCAATCAGAATTTTTTGCTCTTATAAACACAAGACGCGCATAATAGTATCCAGAGTCGCAGCCCTGATGGAGAAGCGCGATACGTTGAAAAAGCTGCGAGGCGCAATGGTCAAAAATGTCCATCTAGCGCATATTTACATTAAAATTAATTAAAAAGCAGCAGAGCTTTGTGAACAGCTCAGAGTAGACATCATAAGAACGATATGATTGCCAGAACAAATTTACTGGGATTTTTGAAAAGGTAGTGTTCACACACGATCTCTTACTAGTAATTTACCAGTAAAGACTGTATGTGTGGAAGGGGCTAAACTCTTCCTCTGCATATGCTGTGCTTAACGTTCATCTGGGAAACAAGTGTGCATTATCTCACTAGATTTGTAACATTTATAAACCTTTGCCAAATGCCAACAGAATACATCAACCTATTTCTAAATATGCTATTTATTGTACATCGCGATTTCATAATAAAAGTTTCTGAGTTTGCATGTGGCCAAATATTAAAATATGGTGGATTTAAACATTTAATCATGCTGTAAAGTGAAATGTCACCAGCATTGATGTCACCAGGCAGTTGGCACCCTCTGCAGGTATTTGTTATAATACATAATGTAATTAAATTGGTTATGTTCATATTATGTATAGGCACTGTAGGCATATAACATTATGTATTTTAAGTGTTGTTCAATGAAACCATGTAATTACTTGGTTTTGATATTTTATTTGAGCCAATTATTATTGCCTCATCGGTAGTTTATATAAAAATAGTCATACTAAAGCCTGGTTTTCACTTAGGTCTGTTTGTTACTAAAAAATATCAATTACTCATTTGTCAAAATAATCAGTAGATTACTTGATTGCCAAAATAATCATAAATTACAGCCCTAGATTAGTTAAAATATTTCAAAATACAACTGCATTTTTATTTTATAAAAGACAAATATTTTGTCATTGAAAATTTCTTAAAAATAGTATTAAAATGTTGTCTCGTTCTAGTGAACCAAGTATCTGTATTTTGTCTCATCTCGTGAGCTAAGTGTATTGTCACATCCCTAGTGTTGATAAGCGGTGATATAGCTCATAATTTTCCAAATGTATGATATAATTTCATTCTTCAGGTCAACCATATATTCATAAAAACAAAAATCAGTTTGAATAAGAAAAGCAATAACTTTGCCATAGTATCCTTTCAAATGTTAAAGTTGCCACAGTCATTGCATGCTGCCCCCCCCCCCCCACAGAAAAAAGTTCAGGCTCAGATTTTTGTTTTGCTTTAACCCCTGCATTATATACAACGTTAGAAATTGTTTTAATATTATATAACAAGTGTTTATGTATATATAATATTTATTTATTTATTATATATATATGGCTATTAAGAGATATTTATATATATTATTACACACAGTAGGAAGATAAAATAATCTTAATAGTTATATGGCTTTAAGATATTATATATCCATATACATATACACACATGTATTGTTTTGTCAATAAAACACATCTAAACTCTCCTTTCTCCATACCAGGTGCTATGCTGAGTACTACCAGCAGTACCAACAGTACCAGCAGTACCAACAATACCAGCAGTACCAGCAATATCAGCAGTACCAGTACAGCTATCCACCACCACCGATGCCCATGATGCCTCCAGGCCCAATGGATGTGCAACAGATGGCTGCCCCTGGCACAACTGCTTCACCAAGCAGTGTACCAGCAACTATCAACAGTACAAGTACAGCTATCCACCTACCACCGATGCCCATGATTACCCTCCAGGCAACACACATCTGATGTGCAACAGATCGATAGCACCCTGGCACAACTGCTTCACCAAGAGTGTATGCACGCGCATTTGGTTAGACACAATGTGAGCCCCTCCTACGCCATTCCTGATTACCCTACATGACAAAACACAGTGGAGGAAAGGGATCCCCATTTAATCGATTACTGCTACATCACAACCTCACGAGTATTGTAGCATCGCAGTGTATCTGGTTCCCCACATGATTTAAATATCTGCATTATGTACAGAATGTAGATGGTCCTACAAGACAAAAGAAAGTTTGGATTCTGAAAGCTCCTTGGTTTAAATTTTATTTTATTTGAAATGCTCAATTGCATCAAACTCTCATTTATTGATAGTATCGCAGTTATCTTTCCCCCACATAATTTTAAATATCTCATTATGTACAGAATGTAGATGGTTACAAGGCCATGAAAGTTTTGATTCTGAGCTCCTTTTGGTTTATTTTTATTTTTTTGAAATGCTCAATTGCATCGGCTCTCATTTTTATAGATAAAATACTGTTTGACCATTGTGTCGGGTCAAACATTCTCTGAAGTCAAATGACTGTGCCTTGTGAAAATAAACCTTTTTTTGTGTACAGACTTTTGTAAAACTAAGTATTTCAGATCAGGTACAGTTTTATTAAATTCATGGTTCAACAAAGAAGCAAGTCTCAGCCAAATATCTTAATCCAAATTGTTGTGACTATATTGTATTTGGCCTGATTGATGTTAAATTTCACAGCGACTAGGAAGACAGCATAGTTTAGCTAGAATGTACAGAGGACCTGTGTGAAGTCTGTGTGTGTGAGAAAGTGAGAACACAATGTTAACTGAACCCATCGCTTACACATGAGCACCACAATCAAAAACCTAATTCGTATATTCATATTTGAGTGAGGGAGGGCGTTTGGGCATAAAAAGGTGAATCAATAGCAAATAAATCCACAAACCTGTACTTAAATTTTCTAACCACTGCCTCACTAGTGCAGATGGTTATACCTGCCCGGTTCGGCAACATTAAAACTGATATTAAAATCATCTGTTGAAAAAGAGAGGGTAAGAATAGATTCATTGCAAAAGGGACACACTTGTTTGTCACTCGAAGCTTATACGTTGTACTAAATGTTTTCCATTCGGATACCTCTACTGACTCTGAATGAGTTCGAGATGTCGTTGTTGCTAAATAGCAAACAGAACTGGTTCTATAGCCTGCCAGTAGCGATTATGCATGTTTTTCAGGATTTAAAGTGCAAACGACTGCCATCTCTGGCTTTGCATCCCTCTCTTACATGGACAGAATACTTGGGAGTATTGACTTATATAAGTACGTCTGGAAACCCCTCAAAAGACCTTAAAAGAGAATGAGGTTTTTACGTTCTATTTGTTTTTTTCTGAAAGTAGCCCCATGCAATTACTATTGTTTCTCTGACCAATTATTTTGTTCACATTTACATTTATAATAGTCTCTTTATTATGTGAATTGATTTCAGGGGCTTTGGGGTGGAAACACTTAGTTATTTAGGGATGGGAAGTGTAAAACCTGTTCAGGCCTGACATATAGCTAGTTAGAGCAATTGGTTCTAAGAGTGAAAAAAACGTGAAGTGCTTCATACAATTGTATTTTTTGTTCTTAAGGAAAAAATGTGTTGTCCTAGTTCATGAGCATTTTAGGCAATTCAATTAAACATTCATGTTATGACATTATAAACTGAAAGTGTGTGAATAATTCATCCAGGTTAAAGTCCATGTATCTAGTGTGTAATGATTGAAATTGTAAGGTATGATCAAGAGAATGGTTTGTTTAATCATGTTATGTATGTCCTCTTTTTCTAGAATGCCCCTCAGGCAGTCTTCAGTCTTTCATTCCAAAGAAATATGGTGGGGTACACACACATCTCACTTAGCACATGTAACCCATATTTTCACCACTCTACATTCGACTTCATCTCTTTACTTAAACCTCACAGGCAAACATCCACTGTAGTGTTAATGTTCTCAGTTTGATGTGTGATAGAATGCAGATGGAAAGATGGTGGTGGTGTAGCTTTTTGCAGCACACCAGAGCTCCACACAAATGATTCTACACAGTAAATTATTTGATCTGTTTTGTATTATTATAAATCGTAAATGTTTCTTGTTATTATTACTGCTGTTCCAGCCACATTTTCCCTTTTCGCTAACTACAGCTATAATGGCTCCCGGGCCTCAGGACGCCAAGTTGAGCATGACGGGGAAGAGAATTAGCGCCCCACAATGCCTCGGACGTGCTCCCCACTAAGGTAAAGCCATTTGCCCCAACCATGCCTGCACCTCGATTATACACTTCCCCCATGATTCGAGATGGTCCTCACTGCAAGACACAAGATCCAGGGTGCGTGGTTGGATTCAGATCCAACTCCTCCCATCTTACATATACCTAAACCTACCTGTCTCCACTCCCTGATCCCTAAACCTACCAATCTCCACCCCCTATATGTGGATCCAACCACGTCCCCTGGATCTTGTGTTCTGCGGTGAGGGGCTACTGCATGATTCTAGCACAGTTGCTTAGAGAAGCTCAGATCATGTCCACATCAGTTTATACTGACAATAGTCAACACAATGGGGATGGCACTTGTTTTCTGCTATGTGGTTGGATCAGTGCCTATTGAGGGGGATTTTTTTTTTAATGGCCTGGAGCAGTAGAATCACCTCTTTCAGCTTCCCAAAATGCTCATGGTTTGGTATTTAAACAAACAAAAAAAGCTTTTCTACTTCTACTACATTGTTCATATTTATATACTGACTCTTTTGGCCCCAAATTCTCATGATAAAAGATTTTAGTGCCTTTGAGGTTTTTTTTTTTTCGCAGTATGCTTTCAAGATGAGCTGGAAATTAATTTCCAAGTGTGTTTTTTTTTTTTTTTTTTTTTTTTAACAATTCGAGGGAAGAATGGCTGACATTTGCCTTGGCTTGTTCTCTGGCATTTAGTCTTTTTGAAGCACTTCCAGTTGGTGAGATGAGGCGCTTCAACTGTGCTTTGAGTACTTAAGAAGGGTGCAGAGATGACGAAAAGTAGGGCAATGGTCTAGTAGGTGAGTAACCAATGCGTCCAGCTCACATCCACCTCAACTTTATGCTTACTGCCACAATTGTAGCCTCACTAGATCATAGATCCCACTGCAACATTCTGATTTCAGTTTTCACACTTAGAAAAGGGTTCATCTGTTTTCCTGCCAAATTTAGACTTTTGGCTATTGTAGGGATTATTTTTTTTCCATTCTTTTAGGGTAAGAATTGAGGATGATTTTTTATGTTCATAAGCAGGAAGTAACAAATCTTTTTCAGTTTAACCTAGGGACAGTCTGCTATGAATGTCAGAAAAAAAAATTGGTGAGTGTTTGTTAACGGTAAGCCTATTCAGTCACTCCAAACATTACTTAAATCACATTCCTGTCTATAATTAAAATTTTTCGAAATCAGTTTATTCATTCCTCTAATCTTCAACAAGGCTTTAACCTCAAATCTCATTCAAATTTTAGAACAGAACATTTTTTACAATTATGCGTATTGATTTTCTGACTTTCTCATTATCTTCCAATGACCTAAAGATTCATCTCTAATTTAGAGGTGCTTTTTGAAAAGTTGGGACAGTGGAGCATTACTTGTTGATAAACTATGATTGTAGGTTATCAAGAACTGAAATACTCAGTGATTCAGGGATGTTCGAGTATCATTGATCTTTTTTTCTAGGTCTGAATGGGCAACTTTCATTGTGGTTTATGTAATTGTCAAAGTCAGAGGGATCTTAATCCTAACGTTTTTTTATTTGCAAACTGGCTTTAGTGCCATGATATTTGTATTTTCTTCTTGTGAAGTTCAATAAATGATGCTTAAATCATATTATGTGGTCTTGTTTTTTTTTCATCATTATTTATTTTCATGTTCAATTGATTTGCTTACATTTTATAAAACTATAAATGCATAATCAAAATCTTTTTTTAACATCCCGGACCTCCGTTTTTGCATGTGAGGGAAACCTTACATGTCATAGACTAAAGTTGCTTAACTCTTTCTTTCTGGTCCTATGATTGTAATTATGCTGAATGAACGTCTTTTGTTTACCTAATACTTAAACTCAATACTCAGACGTAACGCTGGTCATTCTGAACCGTTCTTAAATCCCGCCCATAACCTTTTATGAAATGAAGTTGTGACCAAATACTGCAGCGGTCAGTCACTCATATTGGGTCCCGTTACTTGTTCGAGTTTGAGCACCAGCTGTCAACTCATCGGCCGGTGGGAGCAGTTACCGCGGGCAGGGGTCTATCTTCTCTCTCCAAACCCACACGGGACTCTGACTGTACTGTACGGGGCTTGTATGTTGAATTAAGAAGTAGATAATAAGGTTGTATAGGTTGAGGGGATACCAAGCACCCCACGGAAGACGGAAAAATGACAGCGATTGAAACGCAAGTGCAGTACAGTTCTTACATGATGACTACGACTGAGGAATACATGAACCAAGAGGGCGACTGGGATCGCGACCTGTTACTGGACCCGGCCTGGGAGAAGCAGCAGCGGAAGGTAAAATCTCGCGAGTGCTTTTTGTGCTCACTACTTGCTTTTCTTTATAAAGGTTTACGTAAAGTGAATTTAAATATTAGTCTACAGCCAGAAAAAAAGATGATATGCAATTGTTCGTTTAATGGGTGAGTAGGCCTACTTATGGAATGAAAAACAGTATTGGGATGTCAAATCTAAGAATTTTTCATTTTCATTCGGTGTCTACAAGTGTCAAATCTGCGCGTCATACTCGCTCAGCAACACGGACCAATCAGCTGCGACCTCGTTAAATACTTGAATAATTTTGTATTCATGTTTAATTTCAACATAAACCCATTTGGTTGGAATATAATTCTTATTAAAATTATTAATTTGTTATAATGTTAATATTACTGCAACTAATGAACTGCAGTAAATTAGATGAAAATAGCCTGTCAGGAATATATGACAGTAACTAGCACATTAGACATAACTACACCAAAGTGGCAGTAACAGCTGAGCAGATGAGGCAACAGTGCGTTACAGAGGACAGTGTTCCGAATGGATGGAAGTGGTTAAGCACCGAGAGCCGCAAATAGACCCCGCAACTAAAAATATGGGACCCATCCTGTCCCCCAACCCATTAATCCAAGCAGTTTGTTCATCATCATCTTGTTAAATGACTGATGGTACATGTGAGAGGTGTTTATTAATAAGCAAGGATTTAACATGACGACCTTGCAGATTTATTCACATTCCGTTGAGGGCACAAACATTTTTCTTTCTTGCTGAGTGCACTCAGTACTAGACTGAAACACACATTATAGCTTTGAGAGTTTCAGTTTGGTTAAGAAACTGACACTTTCAATGAACAGCTACAAAATATGACCTGATGGTGCATAACCATCAAAAAAATGTTGATCATGAAAGTCAGGATGTCAAACTAAATTGTACACGATATGTTTTAGTTAGTTTTCATTTTATGCAGATATTTGCATCCCTGTTGTAGTTTAATGTGATTTAACCTTGATTTGTGAAAGTTGACTAGATACTTTCATTCTAGATTAGTTTTATGTTCTATAATAGTTTGTCAGACATATTTAAAAGCCCTCCCAAAAAAAAACATGCATTAATGCCTTTAATGATTTAAAAAAACAAAAAACAGAACCATATTTGTACAGTTTTTGTATGGTACCATATTTGCAGAATGTGACTGTTTTTTCGAGTCAAAATAGCCTTTTAAAAAGATAAGCTACTCAGTAAACATTTGTTTTGGTACTTTGTATTTCAATTACCCATAAAAATGAAATTTCAGAATGAATGTGTAATTTGTAATGCTCACTATAGGGTAAATTATGTGAACTCTTGGCATAGTGGCTATGTGGTGGAAGCTAAAGGGGATCTAAATAAAGCTTGAACACAGAATGTTTTTGCATCTAAATGTGAAGCGTTCTGTCCATGCCGAACTGTCATGCTGCACAATTCTCTTCAAAAAGACCTCACTAAGTGCTAATATCACAGCCTTCCTTGCATATAACCATTACTGTGCTTCATGTTATTCCTTTGTCTACCTGCTTCAGAGAATTACTCTTGAGTCCTTAGCATCCTTGTGCTTTGGTATCTTGATCACGTACCATTTATTAGTTCAATCCTGAGACTAGATACTTATGTGGAGACTGGAGAGTAGTTTTCTAGAGTCTGTTAACTAATGTCAGATCCTGCAAGGGAAGCCAATTGGACCATTGAGTTTTGAGAAGCAAGAGATTCTGAGTTCTGCTGAATCATGAGTTGTGATTCTACTGAATATTGTTGTTTAATTCTGTATTTATGATAAATTTCTATGTTGTGTCACACCCCCACACCGCTCATCAAATAAAAAATGTGGAAGTGGTTATATAAAAGTATGCATATTTCATATGATGAAATTTGTGTATTTCATCCGTCTTTTATGAGGTCTGCAAATGTATTTTTTTTCATGCTAATTAGAAAGCCTAATGCTTAGTGCAGAACCTGAGGGTTTCAGATAGGTGTGCACATTCTTCAGACACACGGTAGGGCTGTGGAAGGGGTTGGGGGGGGGGTACGAACGATCGATCAAATGGCAGTTGCTATTTCAGAAGAGGTGTCCTTCTAGGGGAGCTTCTATAAACTACCTAATGAAAGCATGGGGGCTGGGGGTAGTTTACTGTAGGAGACCAGGTCAGCCAGGTAAACTAATTTCAAGCTGGATTTGACTTCCATGGCCATGTAAATGAGAACAATACAAGAGGGTGGGACATATAATGGGACAATAATAATTGGTTGCAGGTCATGAGTTTCTGTAGTAAATCCAGTTTGCACTCTTAAATTAAAGCTTCCAAAAGGGAACTGATTTTGCAGCAGTTTTTTTTTTCAGTTTTGTCTTGGTCTAAAAAAAAATTAAAAAATCTAAAGAACCTTTTGTATAATGGAAAGGTTCCATGGATGTTAAAGGTTCTTCATGAAACCATAGATGCCAATAAAGAACCTTTATTTTTAAGAGTGTAGGTGTCTTTATTGAGTCCATATTACTTATTTTGTTCTGAAAAATGATAAAATGATGGAGAAAGGTGCTAAGGTGAATTTAAATAGCTAATATTTCTTTGTGTATGCACATTTATTTAGTAGTGAACTGGCAGCTAAATGACAGCATGTAAATCAGATGCCTAGGTTACAGATTTACCTAGGCTGCAGCTTTAAATACCAGGCCTTCAAATGTTAAATATCATGTTACCAGAATCCTATGTTCAGCCCTTTCACCTGAATGTGCCGCAACCCGCTCTACAACTATCTCACAGATACATTTATTCCGTCTGTAGTTTCTATCAGTAAATATGTTGTGACCTCCTGGCCAACACATACGAAAACATCTATGTATCTTGTTAGTGTCAGTTGCAGGGGTGATATTATTTTACAGGCAGGTAGTGTTCCCATAAGTGCTATCATTGTTAACTAAAATTAAAACCATTGAAAACATTTTTGTAATGCCATATATAATTATTGATGCTCATACCAACTGAAGCACTGCTTTAGACTTTCTGTATTTATTCTTGGGGGGATTGGGATAGTTTGACAGTAGACTAAAGTGATAATATTTACAGTACTAGCACATCTTTCATAGATGTCTGGTTCACAGAATGACTTTGAATTTGGACAGTGGATTTTGGTGCTTGTCGAAGTAGTAATGCAGAATTGTGTGATATCCATCTATAGAACTGAAACACATCCGCAGCCATCTAAAATAGATTGAGTATAGATGCAACAGATTCACAGTAAAATTTAATTTAAGTTTGGATGGAAGTTTTATAATTTTAAGGCAGTGTCAAAAAGCAGTTATGTTAATAAGGAAATCCTTAGTAGCTTCAGTAATTTCTTTCTGCTACTGTAAAGAGGATGCGTGATCCAGTGGAATGTGCTTGTGGCTATTCTGTCATCTGTGGAGCATAAATAATCTGGCAGCAGTTTTGATCAGCTAACAAGAGCGAGACTGTAAAGCAGAATTTTCCCTCAGGTGAAATTCCTTAATGGGTAAAACATTTGCAATAGTCTCTATTCCTAATGTTCTTTTTTTCTGTGCATATTCATGTTTATGTTTTAAAAAGGAAAAAGTTGCTCACAATGGTGTAAAAATTGGTGTAGAAACAGTTTTCACTCAGAAATTGCTAGTAAATTTCACAAATACAAAGAAATACGGGAAGTAACATTGAATTTGACATTACATTTTAAATTAGAAGGACTGAAATAGTATTTTCTACCATTTTTACTATATATATATATATATATATATATATATATATATAGCCAAGACAGCCAAATGTGCAAATAAGTTTTATTAAAATATTAAATGTTGGAATAATATATACATAAATAGATCTAAATCTGCTTTGTGCTCTGTGGCCCTTTAATTCATACAAATATACAATAACATGTTGAATATATGATCTGTGTGTTTGCATGTCGATGTGTGAATTGTAAAGTCTTCACTTTAAACAATGCCCTGTCATGATAGCAGCGGGACTGCAGTCAGCTGACTCATTAATGCAAAGCTTTTGCACAGATGTATGTATGACAGGAATAGTTGAAGTGATGATGTAACTGGAGTGCCAATGGATGGCAAGGCTAAAATAAAACCTTGGTCTCTGCTGTAGTCATCACTGTACAGTATCTGACATCAGAAACAGAACTTCAGATCAAGATTCAGCTGGAATCAACACAGTGTGTGCTTTATATTTTTGCAGGCTATTTTGAATAGTTGTTTGCACCATCTCGATTTAAGTTGTGCAAGACTTCTTAATAGATGTCTTTTTATTTTCCCTTTTTTATATTTATATATAGATTTTAAGCTATTGAAATATACATCAATCAAAGCTGACTAGTGTTCACTGCTTTATTTTATATATGAAAAGTATGATCTGGCAAAGTAAATATGTATAAACATTTAAATTGTCTTTAAGAGTGTGTACATCAACAATGCTAAAGCAATTAGCATGTGAAAAATAAATGAAAGCATCACCAACATGCCAGGTTATTTCTGTACAACCAACCTGTTGCTTGACTAAATATTTATACCCCCATTCACAATGTAGCAAGTTTCAAGGACGTCCAAGAAAAATGTTTCATATTCCTGGTTCACATACTTGGGTGGCCACTAAAACAATTGCCCTTTTCATTTCTTGAATCCATGTTATGTCATTCAGTCTCCAGTTTAAAATAAAACTCAGTGAAGCTTATTGCTTTTGATTATAATTATATGTTTTATGAGGATGTTATATAAAATAAACATCTCAGTGTCATGGAACATCACACATTTTTTCTCGCTGTAGTGTTTTGAGCGTCTGTTCCAGGAATGCTGTGCCTTCAGCTGTCTGCTGGTGTCTCATGGCTCCTCGATATAGCTTTCTTCACTCCCCCTCTCTGCCTCCTCCTCGTCTTCACCTCCCCCTCCCAGGCTAATTTTAGTGATCTTTGGCAGAGGGGGGTGATTTGAAGTGTGGCCACCTGCTGCAAAAGGGTCTCCGCTTCCAGACTTACATCAAATTACGTTGGGCCTTGGCATTCTCCAGTCACCTCACTCGCTCTCTGTCCCCTTCTCTCTTACGCTGGGGCTCCCAGTGAGGCATGTACAGTCAACGCTGCTTATAGATCCAACTATGTGTAGATCAGGGACAGAAATTAACCTTTGCTCAAAGCAAAAATGCCACTCAAAAAAAAAAAAGGAAGATATTTTAAATTTGGGGGCAAATGCCCTCAGTATTTTATTTTTTGTCTGTTTTATTTCATGTTATTATTAAAATTATTTTGACAAAATGAATTATTTGACATGACAAAATATTTCACATAAAAGGATGACATCCTCTGTTTTTCTATATGACCACATTGTGTCGCACCTTTGAACAAAATGAAACATGATACAAAATGGTGTAACTGGATGATGTGTAAATGGATGACTGCTTAAGACTTAATTTCTTCTTTTTTCCCTTCAGACCTTCACTGCCTGGTGCAACTCTCACCTGCGTAAGGCAGGGACACAGATCGAGAACATTGAGGAAGACTTTAGAAATGGACTCAAACTCATGCTGCTGCTGGAGGTTATCTCAGGTAAGGGTCTCACTGGATCTGTCGATGAACTTGTGCTCAGCGACCCATATCAGTGTTCTGTTCATGTGTTACATTTACTAATATCAGTTTCGCACCCGTGGAACTGTTAAAGAAATATACTTTTAAGGGAGTATGTGAGATTTGACTGTGGTCCCTTTATTAGTTGTGGGTTTGTATTCTACATTTCCCATATGTGACCCTGGACCACAAAACCAGTCATATGGGTAAATTTTTTGTAATTGAGATTTATACATCATCTGAAAGCTGAATAAATAATTGGCTGAGATACAAGTATTTGAAAATCTGGAATCTGAGGGTGCAAAGAAATCGCCTTTAAAGTTGTCCAAATTAAGTTCTTAGCAATGCATATTACTAAAGAAAAATTCAGTTTTGATATATAAACGGTAGGAAATTTACAAAATATCTTCATGGAACATGATCTTTACTTAATATCCTAATGATTTTTAGCATAAAAGAAAAATCGATAATTTTGACCCATACAATGTATTTTTGGCTATTGCTACAAATATGCCCGTGCTACTTATGACTGGTTTGTGGTCCACATATTTCATATCTACAGCTTTCAGTTCCCAAATGTAGCTCATGTAAAGATAATGTGACCATTATTACTCTACACTTCCCCATTAACAGTCTCACATGAAGCAAAGGAATATTTCTATACATGTCCTTATGGTATGATTTGGTGTGTCTATGTGTGTTACATCAGGTGAGAGACTCCCTAAACCAGACAAAGGCAAAATGCGTTTCCACAAAATCGCCAACGTAAACAAGGCCCTGGATTATATCAGCAGCAAGGGAGTGAAACTGGTCTCCATCGGTGCTGAAGGTGAGGCTTAACAAACCTCTTCTGCTTCAGTTTCTCTAATATAAGCACCTTAAGCCACTTTATTCTTGTCTTTTTCCCTTTCCATAACTGTTTTTTTTCTGGCTGTTCTGACTTGCAGAGATTGTGGATGGTAATGTGAAAATGACCCTCGGTATGATCTGGACCATCATCCTGCGCTTTGCAATCCAGGACATCTCAGTGGAGGGTGAGAGGCTCCAAACATCTGACACATTAGCACCTCTGTAGAGTAGTGTTTTTTCAAGGTCCACTGATCTTTTATGTCACACTGGTTGGTGTGAAAGCTGAGTTGAACTTTTATTGACACCTAGTGGCGTAGATGAAGCATCACAGGAAGGCTTTTAGTTTCCAGTGCCATTGTAGAAGCTATTTTTATTTAGTTATTAGTATTTGGCTTGTGTTAGTAAATTTACACCTGCTCAAAACCACACAGAAATGGTGCGTAAAAGATCTGAACATTTTGTTATTTTAGGCATAGGCCTATATAACACTATATACCATAATAATAATATATAATAAAATTGATTAGTGAAATTATTGTGATGGCAAAATTAAGCTTTGCAATGCATCAAGGCTTTTTGTTCATTCTGCAACATTTTTCTTTTAATTTTGTTGTTTTTATTTATTTTAGTGCAATACACTGATAGGAATTAAATAAAGTTCATAAATTGAATCTGTCCTTTTAACTATGCCTGTATGCCTATATTTCATAGGCAAATTTTATTTTGGATTTACACTGTATTGATTAAATATTTATTGGTTAAAAATAAATATATAAATAAAAAAACGAGGAAAAATGCCCTGGGTGTCGGGATTCTCGTGGTGTTCAGACAAACAAAGCTTCAAATGTCATAAATCACATGCTTTTGGCAAAACTAATCAAGCTCCAATAAGGTGCTTTAATGTAAAATGTGTTTTTTTGACACAAGCTTTGGAGTTTTGGTGTCGAATGTAATATCACTAATAACTTCTTTGACAAAAATTATTGAAAACAGCCGCATAGCTCGTATTTCTTTATTATTCTGAGCACCAGTAGTAAGGCTATTTGTTTGCAAGCTTAACGATTTAATTAAATTCATGGGTGGGGATCATGCTAATTATGAATGTGCATGCAATGTTCATTAACATGCACACATTTAAATAACAACTCTGGGCATTTGTGAATCCAGAGTTCTATTTTACAAGCACGTTTACTCATATATTTATGAAAGTTGTCATGAATGAGGTCAATTGAGCATACCTTTAAACTAAAGGGTTCAGCATCATATTTTGTGTAGTCAGTGAAAGTGATCTACTGACCTTTTTTTCCTCACAGAAACCTCTGCTAAAGAGGGCTTGCTGCTGTGGTGTCAGAGGAAGACTGCCCCCTACAGGAATGTCAACGTGCAGAACTTCCACATCAGGTGATTTCTGCTTCACTCCTGTTGAGAGAACCGCATGTTGGCTTCATTTCACAATCTTTTACTCTGTTTAACCGTTTACGGCTCCTGTCGCACATGTGCACATTATCTCTCTTTAAAAGCCATCCTTTGCATTATCCATCATGCTTCACATGCTTCTAAACTCTCCCATAGAGTCTCTGCAAAACACTCATCATTTTGTTAATCATTTCCAACTTTATTTTCTTTGTCCCTGTGTTCTTCCTTTGCTTGTGGTCTGTGTCTTAGTTGGAAGGATGGCCTGGCTCTCTGTGCCCTCATCCACAGACACAGACCTGACCTCATCGACTACTCCAAACTGCGCAAGGTGCCATCGCCCTGTTTCTCATAATGCATCTCTGCCTTCTTTTTGTTCATTTGCTATCTGTCCATTCATCTGTTATGTTGCAGTAAAAACTCACCTTTTCCCTTACATTATACCTGTCATCGCAGTCCTGTTGGTAACTAACTTTGTCTCTTTGGCTGTGAATGCACAGTTCTTAAGTAGAAAAAAGTCTAATTTAGTTTGTTTTATTTACCATGGTAATACCATGTTTCTTTTTGAACATGTTTTATGGCTGTACAATGATTTTAATATCATGGTATTCCCTTGAAGTATTTTAGAGTTGAGTACCATGTAATGTATCATGTTACATAAATATGATAATCACAGTATAAATCATGGTAAATATCAAAGGGCTATGATATTATCACCTAGCACAGAACTTCTTTGTAAATATTTTAACTGAATTTATCTAAAATGTTCTTAGACATGAATTCAAATTTTGCTTGTTTAATTATGTTACTAATGTTCTGCAGTGTATAAAATAGCATGTCACATTCAAACGTGGTGATTATGAAGTGTAGTATGGGTATGAACAATATGTTTCCATGATGAATGGTATATGGTTAACTGTCTTTTCTAGCAACTTTCAATTGTAGACTGTGGAAAAATGTTTCTTTATTTACCTTTTCTCATTGAGTTTCTTGTTGGCTATGTCTGCCCAATAGGATGACCCTATTGGCAACCTCAACACTGCTTTTGAAGTAGCAGAGAAATACCTTGACATCCCTAAAATGCTTGATGCAGAGGGTATGAACTCTTTGAGAATCCAATGTGATATCATGTTTCACATTGTAAAAATAAAATGGTTTCAGGAATTGTTTAATGTTTGTCTCCATATCAGACATTGTGAACACTCCGAAACCTGATGAGAAGGCTATCATGACCTATGTGTCATGTTTCTACCATGCTTTCGCTGGAGCAGAGCAGGTAAGGGAGTTCTTCTGGAGATGAACATCTGTAAAGGAAGGAGAGTTGCTCCTTTTAGAATGTAATTGCCCACCTTGTTTCCCCTTTGTAATCAGTCACACTGTCCTCCAGGCTGAGACAGCAGCTAACAGGATCTGTAAAGTGCTGGCAGTGAACCAGGAAAATGAGAAGCTGATGGAAGAATATGAGAAACTGGCCAGCGAGGTAAGAAAACTCAAATTCTCTTTTAGATGGACAATGTTTTGTTAATTTGCTGAGTCTTGGTTCTCCCCATGTTTTTGACCTTAGCTTCTGGAGTGGATCCGTAGGACCATCCCCTGGTTGGAGAACCGTGTGGCCGAGCAGACCATGCATGCCATGCAGCAGAAGCTAGAGGATTTCAGGGATTACCGTCGTGTGCATAAGCCACCCAAAGTTCAGGAGAAGTGTCAGCTGGAGATCAACTTTAACACCCTACAGACCAAGCTGAGGCTCAGCAACAGGCCTGCCTTCATGCCCTCTGAGGGCAAAATGGTTTCAGTATGTGCTGCTCCTTTTCTCTTAACATTTGTATACAGGGAAAATTACCTTGGCTTTCAAGTACCCCACAGACAGAGTTAAAATTAAGTAAGTTCTACCTGGGCTCTTCCCCCGCAGGACATTGCCAATGCCTGGAAGGGTCTGGAGCAGGTAGAGAAGGGTTATGAGGAGTGGCTGCTCACAGAAATCCGCCGTCTGGAGAGACTGGACCACCTGGCAGAGAAGTTTAAGCAGAAGTCTACCTTGCACGAATCATGGACCACAGGTATTAATCACTACCTCTCTGATCTTACAGTCAGCCATTGTCACTCTACTCTGAGAACTGATATATTCCTTCTCATTGTGTTTTGTAATGCTCAACACAGGAAAGGAGGAGCTGCTGTCTCAGAAAGACTATGAGTCAGCCTCTCTAATGGAGATCCGTGCTCTGATGAGGAAACACGAGGCCTTTGAGAGCGACCTGGCTGCTCACCAGGACAGAGTGGAGCAGATTGCTGCCATTGCACAGGAGCTTAAGTAAGATAGATGCACCTCAGCTCACTCGAAATACGAAGAGTACTTTCTTATAGAGTTTACAGTAGGTAATTGTAATGATTATAAAGATGCACTGCTTTTTAGTGAACTGGACTATTATGATGCTGCTACCATCAATGCCCGATGCCAGGGCATCTGTGACCAGTGGGACAACCTGGGCACCCTGACCCAGAAAAGGAGAGAATCACTGGAGGTACATGTATATGATAACATCTTGGTTGTTACGGTATAGCTGTCCTCCTCAATTGTCTAAATCTACACTTGAATTGAGAATGCGGTCAAACTAATGTAGATTCCACTTCCAGAAACATTAATACTCTTTTGCACATTTAGCCAATGAAGAGTATGATTAAAATATACAATTTACAGTAGATAAAGTATGTGGGGTCGCTGTAATCTTTGTCTTTCTTTGCCATAGCGTGTGGAGAAGCTTTGGGAGACAATTGACCAGTTGTACCTGGAGTTCGCCAAGCGGGCAGCACCCTTCAACAACTGGATGGATGGAGCTATGGAAGATCTGCAAGACATGTTCATTGTTCACAGTATTGAGGAGATTCAGGTAAAATACAAATACTGAATGCTTGAAGGAGTGCTTATCTTTTTCAATGACATTGCAAACTGGCTTTAGTATCTTATAAGTCTGTTATGGCAGAAGGATGTTGTTGTTGTTCTTCTGTAATAGACTCCCTTTTTGTACCATCTTTCAATTGTCTCCTTACACACCATGTCTTAACATAATTTTGTTCTTTCCTGCTATTGTCAACCTCAGAGTTTGATCATAGCCCATGACCAATTCAAGGCCACCCTACCAGAAGCTGATAAGGAACGCATGGCCATCATGGGCATTCATAACGAGATCCTGAAGATAGCTCAGACATACGGGATCAAGGTAGTGGGCGAGAATCCCTACACTGTCCTTTCTCCTCAGGATATTAGTAACAAATGGGAAGCTGTAAGTACTTTACAATCTTTATTTTACCATTTCAGCTTAATCAGCAAGATAGCTCAATGTATTGTGTTCTTTGAGCTAGGAGAAGTCCTTTCCCACTTCTTCACTGAGGAATGTTGCTTTCTTCCTAACAACAGGTGAAGCAACTGGTCCCAATGCGTGACCAGATATTGCAGGAGGAAGTAGCCAGGCAGCAGTCCAATGAGAGGCTGAGACGCCAGTTCGCTGCTCAGGCCAATATCATTGGACCCTGGATTCAGACTAATATGGAGGTGTTTCTCCGTACAACTCACTCACAGTAGCTACATGTCACATGCTATGAAAAAAACTAAAAATACTAAGTCTTCCTCTTGTTCAACAGGAGATCAGCCATGTGTCAATTGATATCACCGGTTCTCTAGAGGAACATATGAGCAATCTGAAAACATATGAGCAGAACATCATTAATTACAAATCCAATATTGACAAACTGGAAGGAGACCACCAGCTCAGCCAGGAGGGTCTTATCTTTGACAACAAGCACACCAGCTACACTATGGAGGTATTGACAATCAGCTATTTTCTGTTCATTCTGAAATGTATTTCCTAGTTGAAATTTAACTGTTATTAAGGTAAGGTGTCTTGCACAATTAGACTTCTAAGTCCCTTTAATCTCACCTTCCATATAAGGCATGATTCCTATTTTCTAATTATTTTAATTATCTAATTATCTATTTTAGCATGTGCGTGTGGGATGGGAGCAGCTCCTCACCACTATCGCCCGCACGATTAATGAGATTGAGAACCAGATCCTGACCCGTGACGCCAAGGGCATCAGCCAGGAGCAGCTGAACGAGTTCAGAGCCTCCTTCAACCACTTTGACCGGGTTAGCGATACATGGAGTCTTTGGTTTCATCTTTAAATAAGCAAAGTTATGCAACTTTATCCAAACTGTAGAGTAAACATGTTCTTTTTTTTTGTATTTGCAGAAGAGGAATGGCATGATGGATCCGATGACTTCCGTGCTTGCCTAATTTCTATGGGTTATGATCTGGTGAGTGCATTTAGTCCTGGTCAGAGTATGACTCTCACTGCTTTTTTCTTTGCTTTACAATAATGCAGAAACACAAGGATGCAAAATCAACTTTCCTTTACATGAACTCTTCCATAATTTTTTTAGGGTGAAGTTGAATTTGCACGCATTATGACTCTGGTGGACCCCAACAACACAGGAGTTGTCACCTTCCAGGCCTTTATTGACTTCATGACCAGGGAGACAGCCGAGACAGACACTGCTGAGCAGGTCATGGCCTCCTTCAAGATCCTGGCTTCTGACAAGGTAATTACAAACTAAGAACCACTAAAAGAACCTATAGGAGAATCTGCTAAACATGGCTCCTGTTGTCTAAGCACTCTTTTTTTTTTACTGTGTTCTGCAGTCATACATTACATTGGAGGAGCTGAGGAGGGAGCTGCCCCCAGAACAAGCTGAATACTGTATCAGCCGCATGACCCAGTACATTGGTGGTGATGCTCCCCCAGGCGCCCTTGATTATATCTCCTTCTCCAGTGCCCTGTATGGAGAGAGCGACTTGTAGAGCCCTTCCTGACATGTACACCACCCACAACATCCCCTACACCCTACTCCTAAATTCATGAAACCCTTAAATATCTAACTCCAGGAACAATGTCATATGTAATGGATGGCTTTGATACAGTGATTTAGTCCTGTACGTCACAAGTTGATATCCCGTGACACCCATCAGTTGCTGTCTGATCTTGTTAGTGGTCCATCTCTTATGTTGTGAAACATTGTCTCACAAGCCAATAGTGGTTGAAGAGTACAAAAACCTGACAGAATATCATTCTTTACACTGGCACTGTTAATAAGAGACATCTGCTCTCCCTTCATACAAATGGCTTACATTTTGAAGGAAGAAAAATAAATGACCCTAAAAAATATCATATCTTGTGTATTTTGTTAATCTAAGCATACATATATATATATATATATATATATATATATATATATATATATATGAACTTAATGAAAACATCACTATTTAGTGCTTAGAGTGTATCTCATCGGTCTAGAGTCCTAAAGTTAGTCAATAATTTGCCATTACTCATATAATCTAACAGTGATGTTTGTTTGGACATAAAAACTAAGTCAATTGATGTTAAACCCACAAAATTCCGCAAGGCATCAGATCAACAAATCTAACCTGTTCCTGGCAGTGGTTTCTGCAGTTACTTACAGGTTGAAGGTGAAGTACATAAAACATTTGCTATATTTTATTTATTTTTTTAAACGGTGTAAATAACCAAAACAAATAAAACACAAATAAAAAAAGCATACAAAATGTAAAAGATAAATAGATAGATCTATACAGGTGCATCTCAATAAATTAGAATGTCGTGAAAAAGTTCATTTTTTCTTGTAAGTTATTTCAAAAAGTGAAACTTTCATATATTTTAGATTCATTACATGTAAAGTAAAACATTTCAAAAGTTTTTTTTGTTTTAATTTTGATGATTAGAGCATACAGCTGGTGAAAGTCAAAAATCAGTATCTCAAAATATTAGAATATTTACATTTGAGTTTCAACAATTAATAACCATCCATATAGTATAAATTCTGGGTATCTCTTGTTCTTTGAAACCACAATAATGGAGAAGACTGCTGACTTGGCAATGATCCAGAAGACGAACATTGATGCCCTCGACAAAGAGGGTAAGTCACAGAGGGTCATTACTGAAAGGTGTGGCTGTTTACAGAGTGCTGTATCAAAGCATATTAAATGCAAAGTTGACTGGAAGGAAGAATTTGGGTAGGAAAAGGTGCACAAGCAACAGGGATGACTGCAAGCTTGAGAATACAGTCAAGCAAAGCTGATTCAAACACTTGTGAGAGCTTCACAAGGAGTGGACTGAAGCTGGAGTCAGTGCATCAAGAGTCACCACGCTCAGACGTCTTCAGGAAAAAGGCTACCAAGCAACTTCTGAACCAGAGACATCATCAGAAACATCTTACCTAGGCTGTGGAGAAAAAGAACTCAGTGGTCCAAAGTCCTCTTTTCAGATGAAAGTAAATTTTGCATTTCATTTAGAAATCAAGGTCCCAGAGTCTGGAGGAAGAGTGGAGAGGCACAGAATCCATGTTGCTTGAAGTCCAGTGTGAAGTTTCCACAGTCAGTGATGATTTGAGCTGCCATGTCATCTGCTGGTGTTGGTCCACTGTGTTTTCTGAAGTCCACAGTCAACGCAGCCATCTTCCAGGAAATTTTAGAGCACTTCATGCTTCCTTCTGCTGACAAGCTTTATGGAGATGCTGATTTCATTTTCCAGCAGGACTTGGCACCTGCCCACACTGCCAAAGGTACCAAAGGCTGGTTCAATGACCATGGTGTTACTGTGCTTGATTGGCCAGCAAATTCACCTGACCTGAACCCCATAGAGAATCTATGGGGTATTGTCAAGAGGAAGATGAGAGACACCAGACCCAACAATGCAGATGACCTGAAGGCCACTGTCAAAGAAACCTGGGCTTCCATACCACCTCAGCAGTGCCACAAACTGATCACCTCCATGCCACGCCGAATTGAGGCAGTAATTAAAGCAAAAGGAGCCCCAACCAAGTATTGAGGACATATACAGTAAATGAACATACTTTCCAGAAGGCCAACAATTCACTAAAAATGTTTTTTTTTTTATTGGTCTTATGAAGTATTCTAATTTGTTGAGATAGTGAATTGGTGGGTTTTTGTTAAATGTGAGCCTAAATCATCACAATTAAAAGAACCAAAGACTTAAACTACTTCAGTCTGTGTGCATTGCATTTATTTAATATACGAGTTTCACAATTTGAGTTGAATTACTGAAATAAATGAACTTTTCCACGACATTCTAATTTATTGAGATGCACCTGTATATATATATATATATATATATATATATATATATATATATATATATATATATAATGAATAAAAAATACCAATAAATATAATTAAAATATTTAAATAATAAAAAATATAAAACCACACCAAATGTAAAAACATACATATGATGTAATTTGATGTAAAAAAAAAAAGTTGTAAAAAAATTGATTGCAAATTAAAGAAACTTATATAGACAAAACCAAACTAGGAAATGACACAGGTGGAAGAAATTAGATTATAATGAGCACAAGCAAAGGAAGATGGGAAATGTAGTCATGACATAACGGTAAAGGACTTGGGAGGAGTGCCGCTGGAGATCGTGACAGACGGGCTCTGACGAGTCTCACCCAATGAAGACGAGAAGTGAGACTTCTGCCAATCCAGTCCATCACATTGAAGACAATGAATGAACACAAAGGTACGAAGATGTTATCTATAAGAGATCAATAAGAAAAATTATGAAAATCACAGTGCTTTGACTAAAATAAAGCATGAGCTAGACAGCTTGTGCAGACTCATCTTTCCCGTCAAATAAGCCAGAAGGTTTTGTATAATTGCTGGAAAAACAGACAGTGTGACGGCAAACACGCGTGTCATACATAAACCCATCACCCAAATCTATAATAAATAAATAAAATAAATCCAACTATGCACTTACTAATTCTTTTAAAATACATTCAGTGAATCTTTCCTAATGGTGGGTAAATAAACAGAAAATACATTTGTTATAGGCTACTTTTTCTGAAGACCTGTGACAGAGTTGACTTCTCCTCACTGGGTTCTGTTTGAGCTCATTCAGCTTTTTACATGCTTTCAGTTTCACCTTCAGTGTCATCAGATAAATTGTCAAAATTATTCAACTTCAAGTGCAATTTAAAGTTGTACTTTTTGCTATTTTTTGTCTTAAAGTCTTTTACTCAAGTTTCTTGAAATCTAATACCCCATATATTCTATTTAACCCTCTAAATTTTCAACTATTTATTTCAACTATTTAACCCGCTAAACTTTCTTTCACACAAAGCGCCATGATAAACAGGAATATTGTAGGAATCCAGGACTCCAACAACCATGATAAATTTTCCCTTACATATCCAACCTTTGTGTTCTTAGTTTGTTAAACTACAAACCCATTATCTTACCAATTAGGACTTTTTTTATATAGAATTTTGTATAATTTCTATAAAACTTCAAAAACTTCTAAACTTTATATAATTTCACATAATCACTTCTCTCTCCTTCTGTTAGTCTTTAAGAAATATATTTTTCAATTCCAAAGAGTAGTCTATTGCCAATATAACTATATTAACTTTTACTAAATTATTTTAATTATAAATTTAAAATATAAATTATCATTTTGCATCAATATTTCATTCAGCAGGCCTATGTGACAACAGTACTGAAATATTTTCCTCCACCTTTACCAGTCAAGCCCTGTTATACCTTCAGTGCACTGGTAATATGCTATTAATGTATCAATAAATATTCATTCAGTAAGCTGTTTATGTGTTAATGTGTCAGGCAAGCAATTAAAAAAAAGAGGGTGAATGTTCTGATATAGTAATAAAATTGTTCTCAAATGGCCCTTTTAGTTTGAGTTGCTCTTCCACGATCAAATTATTAACCCTAAAAATATTCCATGTCACTATTCCCCTACATTTACATTTATATTTGCATTTATTAATTTAGCAGTCACTTTTATCCAAAGCGACTTACAATTGAGAAATACAACAAACGATTTGTCATAAAGAGGCAAACATACACAGGAAGTGCTCGTAATACAAATTTTCAGGTATTGTTCAGATTAGTACAAGCTAGACGGGGGTTTAAGGAAAAAGAAATTCTGCTGTTCTTTACATCTAGATGAAAAAATGCAAAAATAATTTATGACAGTTGTCATTTAGGTTTTAACATAATTATGTTTTGTAATTATTAAATATATAATGGTGTACAGAAGATGGTAATTATTTTGGTGAGTGCTGGGAAATCGTTTTTTTGACAGTTAAACATTTAATATTTAAACAAGGTTAAACATTGACCACTGAATGTAAATAAAATCCTCCTGCTGACCTCACTATAAATATGTCCCCCTGTCCATTTGCTCCTGTGTGGGGTTTTTTTAAATCTCAGCTCAACTTGGAATAAACAGCATGGAGTGTAAACAGCGATTGAAATGGTTAATGCTTGCAATGATATGTCCTCTTATTGCAGGTAGGTCTTTTTGATTATTAAAATAAATGCATTCTGACATACAGATAAAAAGATTTTGGCTTGTTTGGCTGTTCACTACAGGTGCTCCATCCTCGATGTTCGAAAGAGACAGCTCGTGTCCCAAAGAGAATCTAAACATTACTGGAGGGACGTTTGTTCTTTCTAACAGCTATTCACATGGAAGTCTGCTAAGATACATGTGTCCGAATGGATATTACCCATCAGTTCAGTCACGTCGTTGTCAGTATGGACTCTGGACCTCAAAGACCAAAATCAGAAAAACACCAGAGTGCAAAAGTAAGAAACAACCCTTACCAAAAAGTAGTATACTTCAAGTTTATTTTATTAATTATACTTAAGTAAAGTTCAAGTATATTTTAAGTATACTTTATGAAGTAAGTATACAAATATCAGTGTACTAGTAGTATACTTGTAAGTGTACTATTTCAATACTCCTTGGGACTAAATTGGCCCACTTTCTAGTATATAAAAGTATACTTTTAAGTATACTTTAAGTATAACAGTAGTAAACTTTGAGTACACAACTAGTTTACATCAATGTTTTTAGCTTGTGCTGCAATTATACTAAAAGTGAACTTATATTTACCGATAGTTTACTAATTAAATACTTGTAGTAGCATTTTTAGTACACTTTGAAGTATAGTCTCAGTATTTTTATCCTGAAAGTATACTCGATAAAAAATGTTTTAAGTGAACTTTACATCATACTTTAAGTATACTACTATGTCCCTATTAGGTTTTAATTTGTATATATTTTGTCATATGGATATCTGAACATACAAAACATCAAAAGGAAGAACAGGGTATCTGCTTGTAAACAAAAACATTTTATTCTAGCTTCATGCATTCTTTTTTAAACCCTTGAATGTGGGTAAGTTTCATAAATAAAAAATAAAGAAATAAACAACATTTTGAACAAAAAGCTGAAAAAAGACTATGGCCCGGTTTCACAGACAGGGTTTCGACTAAGCCAGGATTAGGCCATTGTTCAATTAGGAAATTTAAGTAATTTTCATTAACATGCCTTAGAAAAAAAACATTACTGGTGTGCATCTTGAGACAAAACAAAGGCACAGATATTCAAGATCAGTCAGTGCAAGTTTCTGTCCGTTAAAACAGCTCAGATTTACACTTTAGTCTGGGACTAGGTTTAAGCCTTGTTTGTGAAACCAGGGGTAAGAATTGAATTCAGAATGATAATCAAAACATAGATGGAGTCAATCAACACCCCAAAGCTTGACAGTCATTATTACGTCTTCATTGGTGACATTTTATTCCATAACTTTACACAGTTTTGATGCTGTTTTATGTCTGATGATCGTGTTAGATTACACGTGGAAGCATCTGTTGTTTTGGTTTCTTCTTCACTTGTGTTATTTTTGGAAATTCTGTACAGAAGATGTGTACTAGCACCCCCTACCATATAACAATGAAAACATGGATTCTAGGAGCACAAATATAGCTTAAATACTGTATATTTAGACTTTTTCTAAGTATAAGTCAAGTATACTTAAATGTCATTTTAAGTATATTTCTGATAAGTACATAAAGCCCATTTCTGAGAAGTACATAAAAAGTAGACTAAAAGTATACTTTCCTATTTTTTTGTTTAAAAGAAGTATACTAATAGCACACTTGAATAAACTTATTTTTCGTAAGGGAAGGCATTAATTTGTGTCATTATATCATGAATAAATGCTGGACTTATATATTTTTGTTATACTCTTCTACAGTATGTGTTTATTCATGCATTTATTCTAGAGATCACATGTCCCAATCCTCGTGTTTTCGAGAATGGAGAGGTCATTCCATGTAAAGCCAAGTACTATGTAAATGACACAACCACCTACTCATGTCATTACAATTATAAGTTCCGTGGCTCAGCGGTCCGTGTTTGCAAGCCTAATGGGAAGTGGAGTGGCAGCACACCAATTTGTGGACATGACTGTGAGTAATCTCTATTACTTTGTAAATATGTAAACACATAGCAGTTTCCATGAACTAGTCTGATTTAAATTGAAATGTAGTTCTATCATGACAACTCTCTGCAGATTTTAGCATAGTAATGGATATGACAATGTTAATGTATTCGGTCTTGGTGGAATAGATCTGCTGCGCTGCTGCTGCTGCTGTTGTTGGTTATTGCTGTAGTTGTAGATTATTGCTGCTGCTGCAAGCAAGTACAGGAACTTGCTACTGCCAATGCATATGGTGATATGGTGCTGTGAGTATTTAAGACATACTGCTGCTGCTGCACAAATAGCGTATAAAATAAACCGTAGCAGATCTATACAGGTGGAGCTGGGGAAGGTGGAGGGTTTGAACTCTGAAAGCGCGCTGCAAAATGTTCAAGTGGATGCTAACCAGCCATTTAAATGTAAAGCAGCAAGCTCATTGGCTGTGTATGCAACATGAACCAGTCAGCTTGTGCCAAGTCGTTTGACGCTGTGAATATCATCAGTTAAGTTATGAACCCATCAGCCTGTGCCATCTAAAGTTTCATGAAAGCACTAGGCATTTTTCAAATGTAAGTCCATGGATCTTCACTTCCATTCAGTTTAGCAGTAAGTTTGATAGCAGCTTGTTCTTTTGCCTTAGCATAAGTATAGAGAACTGTATCATCTGCATACATCTGAACCTGGGCCTCTGGATATACCATAGGTAGATCATTAATATACAGCATATGCAACCACTTTATATCGACATGATTTTTTAAAAAAAAAAAACATGTATTGTAGCAGTAAATTTAAACTGGAGAAAGTTTTGAAGCCTAGTGTGCTTGATGGTTAAGGGACCGTCTGACAATTCCACCGACTGGGTTAAAACGTTCGATGTATTTTAAATAAAAATTACTTTTAAAATAACACATTGTCAAACTGTAAAGCTTGTATTACTTATATAGTGAATTACAGTGAGTTTTTTGCCAATACATCCCTTCATAGATGTACAGTACACAATTATTTAAATAAAAAATAACTGTAAATCCAATTTTTCATGTAAAATTCTTGTGTACTGTACATACAGTAAGGGAAATATTGGCTAAATATATTCAAATATATTCAGTCAGTTTGCCTACTAGGAAAATCTCCAGATGCTGGGACGTTTTAACATGCTTAACGTGCATTAATGCATTAAAACTGTGTTTTTAAAATACCAAACACAATAAACACATTATTAATAAATCATACTGTACATAGTTTGATTTTATTAATAATGTATTTATGGGCGTCAGAACCATTGTATGTGGGTGGGACAGTCACAGGACCCACCCAAAAGTCTGTGCACTTTTCAGAGCACCGTCAGTCAAATCCATTCCACATGACATGACGAATGCCCTAATAAATTAAACTCCATTTAGCTACAGCCTTGAATTCCACACTGCTGCTTCCTCAAATCTATTGCACTTGGCTCATTCAGAGTCTATATAAATGAAACTCCATTCTGTGTTTTCACTCGTTACTCCTGCTGCACTACCAAGACACAGCAAAGTAAACAAAGCATCTGAGCGTACCTGCTGCTCACATACACCTACCGATACTTTATTTAAACTTTTTGATTATTTACTTCATTTTTATTTTTAATTGAAAACAAATGCCTTTCCGATGTTATAAGAGATGTGAAAAGGGAGAAGAACGATTTCGGCAAAAGGCGGACGCGAACTCGGGTATCTTGCGTCAAAAACACTGTACTACACGCTTTCCCACCTGCGCCATTAGAAATGCATATAAATAATCGTGTTTTGTAGGCTAATGTTGTGAAGTTAGTGGGCAGGGCAGAGGTAAATAACCCCTACCAACAAGGCGACCTATTTGCACTTTGTGTAAATGGACACTCCGTTGATTAAACGGCACCAGACTACAGAAAATAGCATATACTCCAGTATTTTTTTATTTTATTTTTTATTGCACACCAAGGGATTTATGTAAAATGTGTTTCCATCATAGTTTTTGTGCATAACTTTTTATTGTACAAAAACACTATCCGCCTCAAATGAGCACATACATTTTTTGTGCACATTTTTAGAATTTCTGCGCATCTTGACATTTCCATCCAGCATTCCAAAATTCACATAAAAATAGGTAGATGGCAACACAGTTAGTGACTGAACTCTTATGTGACAGGAACACAGTGCACACACACACACACACACACACACACACACACACACTCACACAAACACACACAGCAATTGTTTTTGTGCTAAATTGAAAAGGAATACAATATAAAGTTTTTACCATTTTAAATGGTTCACTTTACTCAGAACTGATTATTCTTTGTTCTTCAATAAAGATTTGCATAAATTGGAAGTGTGGGTCTTATTTCAGCAAATTACTTCACACTGTTACATCTATCCCCAGCCTGTGTTACAACTCCCCCCAGTAGTGGGGTAGGTTGTAACAACGGAACTCTTTGTATTTGACATTAACTCACATAATCTGTGATTATGCAGTACACGTCAGTTTTATTTGTAGTAGACAGATGTGTCTACAATATATCAAAGTTTGAGAGATCTAGCACAAACAACCACGGAGTTACTGATGCTCAAACTAAAAGTGTTACTTTCATCCCTGGTCTCCCCTATTTGTAGAATACTTAGCAGAAAATAAATATATTTCAAATATATTTTAGTATGTTTTTTCCACTAGGGCCGCCCCCATACGTTGGATACTGAGCCTCACTAACCACATCTTTGATGCTTTATCTGACATTAAATTAATTTATTTGTTTACATGATGTGTGGATAAATAACCAACTAGAGATGCACGATTCTGGATAAATGGAGAATCCAATTTTTTTAATAGATATCACGATTCTCCCACCATGATTCTGGAAAAAATAGACAACTAAACAAAATAGCATGCAATTTTCTAGAGGTTCTGCCAAAATGCAAATTGCTACAATCTGTTTATAAAATGTATTCTATATTCAACTTATTGTCAAAAAAAATAAAAATAAAGTTGAACGAATGATTCAGTGACTCACTCATAAAGACTTCACTTGTTTCATTCCTGAATGAATCAACGTTTTTTGAACGAATCTCTTACAATACAATACAACATCCTACAGAGAAGTTGCACACGGTACTTGGGATTGAAATACCATTGTCTCCTTCGTTCTGCTTGTTAGGAATATTTTCGGAGACGGATGTTGCACTACATTATGTAAATTTAGTTTACATTGCTCTAATTATAGTTAAAAAAGCTATTCTACAACATTGGAAAACTAAGCAGTCATTAAATATTAACCACTGGCTGAATTTATTATTAGAACACATGGTAATGGAAAGGATGGCTGCTGTAGCTAGGAAGAGCGTCAGATCTTATTTGGAATTGTGATCACCTTTTACTCGGTTTTTTTTTTTTGGAGTGGAGGAGTGATTAATTTGTAAGGTTTTTTTCCCCTCTGGTGTGTGAAAATAATATTAGGTAGAAGAATCTGTTGAAGGCAGGATTTTATATGGGTTAATCTATGTAGGTTTTATATTATTAATTATGTAAATTCTGAATTGTATTGAGTAACTGGTATCACCCCCCCCCCACCCTTGAGTGTGTGTATATAACTGTGTGTTTATTGTGTATTGATGTAAAGTGTATTATAATGAAATTATATTAAAGAGTAAAATAAATAAATAAAAATGATTAAATATACTAGCAATTTGATACTTATCTAGGCATGGGCTGGTATGAGATTCTCACGGTATGATAACCTTAGATAAAAATATCACGGTTTCACGGTATCACGGTATTGCCATTACAGGTCTAAAATATGTTATTTTTAAATGTCTGGGTAAAAAACAACAACTTTTTTCCCCACTGAACACAATACATTTTATTTTTAAGAAACATAGAACATTCTGGAACAGTAAACATGTCAAGCTAAATCATTAAAATAAATAATTGAATTATTCTTAATTAAATTAAGTACAGTCACTTAAGTGTGCCTAAACCTGCAGCTCAACAATAATCAGAAAATAAACAAATTCTTTTTTGTAAAAAAAAAAAGAAGAAATCCTTATAAATGAAAATAAATAAATAAAATGCACTCACTTAAATTGAGCCTAAACCTGCAGCTCAATAATCAAAACCATAATCAAAATATAATTTCTGTAAATAAATAAATAAAAATAAAGCAGCAGTCATTAAACCTGCAGCTCAACAAGGTTTTTGGAGACACGCTCAATTTCTACACATTCATCTTTCAGTCCAAGTTATGATGCAGGAATGTTCTCCTTTCCCGGATGAACGCTGCATTCACGTGCTATCAATTGTCGTAAATGCGAGTATCCTAATCGGAAATTGGACATGAACGGCCTTAGAGAGGCCTTTGATTTTTGAACAGTCAGGAGCAGGGCCGGCGCCAAGGGGGGGGCATTCGCGGGACGTGCCCCCCCCCCCCCCCCCCCCCCCCCCCCCCCCCCCCCCCCCCCCCCCCCCCCCCCCCCCCCCCCCCCCCCCCCCCCCCCCCCCGGGGGGGGGGGGGGGGGGGGGGGGGGGGGGGGGGGGGGGGGGGGGGGGGGAGTCCTGCAGTTTCAGTCTTTGACGACACGTAAAAAAACTGCTCATACCGCAGAAACGGTATGGTTTGACAGTATTGCCAAGACACATTTCAGTTCAAACAGCATGCAAAAGTGAATTTTGCATCCGATGACCCCTTTAATATGTGGTAGCCTATGTCCAACTTTTGGATCAATTACAGCAGCACATCTCTCTGGCATAGTGTCAATATATTTCCTGAGAACTTCAACACTAATGTTATCCCATGCCTTCTGCAACTCAGTAGATCCATCTTTTTTAATGTTCCAGCAGATTCCTTCCGTCACAGGTAGTTCCGGTAATAGTTAGAAGAATGTTTATTGTCATTGTCCTTTTGAAAAATAAATCCAGGCCCAATAAGACGACTCCCAGATGGTAGTAGTAGTAGTAGTAGTAGTAGGTTTATTTGTCACATACACAATCATACAGAGTACAATCAGCAGTGAAATGCATTGATTTTTTGAAGAAAAATACAGCAAACATGAGGAGAGAGAGGAGGAAAAAAATAACCCCCAGACTATGCTCCTTGGGGAGTACAGTGTGAGAACAGGAAAAACACCTCAGCGACAAAAGCACATAATACACCATAGACACACGACTTTGCAACAGGGGAGGTAATCCAGCTCTGGCAATCAGCCATCCAGACATGCAGCCATATCCCGGCGCTAGTCACAGACCCGCTTGTCAGGCTGGCGGTTCAAAGCGACGGAGGCGTGGGAACGGGGTTTGGGGGAAGTGAATGCATATGTGTGTGTGTATGTGTAATAGTTTGTAATCAGTATGTGTGTATTTGTGTGTATGTGAAATCAGCAGGTGTCTGAAGAATGGGGGAGGAACGCAGAGAGCGTCTCCTGCGGTGCTCTTCTCAGGGTTGATTTTCCAACAGCGGCCTTGGCCAAGGCCAGTGCTGGTAGAGGGGAGCCGGAAAAGATAAGATTGTGCTTGTTTAGTCTTAGGGCGAGTAACCGCATTCCAATTCTACGGCTACTCTCTTTGTCCGTTCTGGTCTCCATCAATTTTCCTTTGCAAAGCCGTGAGCTTCTCCATGATAGAATCCATATTGCGGTTAATAGTCTCAGTCTCAATGCTGACCGCTCTTCCCACTGCTTCAATCATGACGGGCAGCCTTGTGAGGCTTTGAACAGCTGTTCCCGTTTTCTGAATTCTTCGATAACCCATGGCAAAGCCTAATCCCATCAGCAGAAGACCTGTTATCATGGTTCCGAATAGGTAGATATCTTCAATGTCCTCCACGGAAAGAGCCGCTAAACACACGACACGCCACCTGTCCCACGCGTCCATCGTGTAGCCAGCTGTGAACGTTCCGTCAGGGCAGTTAGGTTCCCCCGAACCCGAGCTTCTCGTCGAGAAGATGGTGTCAATTGCGTTGAGAGACCAGTTGATCAAATCCATGATTTTTCCAGTTTGGAGAGCAATGCAGAGAGAGTCTCTCAAGTATTACACGAGACGAGACAAGAGAGCAGACAGGGAGGGAAAATAAGGGCGAGGACGGGGAGCGAGAAAAAATGCGACCGCCTCCGTTGAGTACCAAAGAGAAGAGACACATACTCTGTGTCTCTTCTGGTGAGGTACTCCGTGCCTCACCAGAATGTTGTGGTATATTTTCTTATCCATGATGCCATCAATTTTCACTAAGTCACCTCTTCCTGAGGCTGAAATGGCACCCCACACCATAATACTACCCCCTCAGTGTTTAACTGTTGGCAAGAGACACTCATCTTTATATCTCTCCCCCTCCTTCTGTTGAACATACACTCTTCGCGTAATGTATTATATAGAAAATCAGTTACTATTTCTTATTAAGTGGATACACATTAATTCAGATAATGAGGCATGGATGGATTTGGAAAAATATGATTGTAATGATGTTAAATTAAGCTATCTACCCTTTATTGGACCATCAGTTAAAAAACATAACTGTTGTAAAAATAAACTAATTTCTTCAACTCACCTTGGTGGAAAATTAAATATAACTAAATCTTTAATGGACCCATGTATACATTCTCCAATTTGGTATAATCCTGATTTCTATATATAAAAAAACTCTTTATTTCAGTAAATGGAGTCAATGCAGCATAACTTGTCTTCATCATTTCTTTCTTGATAAGTTTATCTCCTTTAAAGATTTAAAGGGCACCTATTATGCCCCTTTTTACAAGATGTAATATTGGCTGTGGGTGTCCCCAGAATGTTTCTGTGAATTTTCAGCCCAAAAAACCCCACAGATCATTTATTATAACAGCTGGAAAATGTCATTTTTGGGGTGTGTCTAAAAAAGAGCTGTTTTAGAGTGTATGGCCTTAAATGCAAATGAGCTGCATATTCCCGCCCTGTCTCCAGAAGAGGGCATCACGTATACATCTCTCTGCATTGCATCTACAGCAATAAACAGCCGGTAGAAGCAACATAACTGAGAGCGAGAGAACCGGTGTTTAGCTGTACATATGGGAAGCCAAACGCACTGAAACTGGGACAAAACAGCACAATGTTACAGAGCTCGCGCCACGCTGACCTGTCATCGGCACGGATCAATGGACCAAGCCGCGCGACTGTGCGACCGAACGAATCTCGCGCTACGAACGGCGCAAACTAATCTGACAAGCGCGGTGCTGATCAGTTAAAAAATACTTAATGTACAAGCACACAAATACGGTTAAAACGCTAAGCACTATAACGACATGACATTCACTAAGGAGTCTGGAGTGATACACATATTTAGGTAGATTTTGAGGCACATTACCATGAAAAATAAAGTAATCCACAGCGTCCTCAGCAGCTCAGATGTTGGGAGAAAATGAAGACTCTTATGTTCAGTCTTGCATGCAAACACAGAGCACCGGGATTGCTTGCGAGACATTGTTGACATTACAGCTGCTCGAGTGCGGAGAAAATGAAGGACAGTGTAACCGCTGAGGGCGGAAACTATAGCAATGCAGAGCTGTCAATCAACCCCCATGGCCTTGCCCTCCGAAATGTGACATCACACTGTGAGAGAATCAAAACGGCAGGCCTAGTGAGACTGACTTGGTTTAAAGGGGATTCAAAAATGAGGAGTGGGTGGATTTTTATTATTGTAGGGTGGTTGTGTTCACACACTGCCAACACACATTTATGTCCAAACACCATGTAAAAGTGGATTTTGCATAATAGGTGCCCTTTAACATTCAAGTATGCTAAAGGAGAATTTATTCATTATTTACATATAAAGGAGGTAATCAGGAATAAAGTAAATACTGAGTACAATACACTTCCACCTTTGCAGCTGTTACTCAGATCAGAACAGTCTCACCTTCAAAATGAATGTTATCTAAATTATATAAATTAACAATTAGCATAGATAATTTGGTGTACCTATACCCAAATGGGATATATGTTTTTCTCATGATTTTAATGTGTGGACACAAATTTGTAAAAATATGTTCTCTATGATTAATATTTCTTACAACGTACAACTTATTCAATATAAGAGTATACATATTACACAATATAGAGAACACATAAAAAGGGTTTTACTTACTCACCCATCTGTGTCCAATGTGATCTTGGTAGTTTAGACACTCCTTATGGTATTGTACTCCTGTTCAGAATTTTTGGTCGGGGGCTACAGAGAAGTTGCACATGATACTTGGGATTGAAATACCATTGTCTCCTTCGTTCTGCTTGTTAGGAATATTTTCGGAGATGGATGTTGCACTATATTATGTAAATTTAGTTTATATTGCTCTAATTATAGTTAAAAAATCTATTCTACAACATTGGAAAACTAAGCAATCATTAAATGTTAACCACTGGCTGAATTTATTATTAGAACACATGGTAATGGAAAGGATGGCTGCTGTAGCTAGGAAGAGCATCAGATCTTATTTGGAATTGTGATCACCTTTTACTCGTTTTTTTTTTGGAGTGGAGGAGTGATTAATTTGTAAAGTTTTTTTCTCCTCTCGTGTGTGAAAATAATATTAGGTAGAAGAATCTGTTGAAGGCAGGATTTTATATGGGTTAATCTATGTAGGTTTTGTATTATTAATTATGTAAATTCTGAATTGTGTTGAGTAACTGGTATCATGCCCCCAACACCCCCCGCCCTCCTTTGAGTGTGTGTATGTAACTGTGTATTTATTGTGTATTGATGTAAATACACAATAAATAAATACATGATGTAAATTAAATGTATTATAATGAAATTATATTAAAGAGTAAAATAAATAAATGAAAATGATTAAATATACTAGCAATTTGATACTTATCTTTAAGTAAATTTCCCATTCAGTATCTTTCTCTCCTTTGTTACTATTTTTCTTTCTACTTTATTATTCTTTGACTGTTTATTAATGTCTCACAGCTGATCACTGTCCTGATCCTGGTGTTCCCCCTGGTAGCAGTCGAGCAGGGAACATGTTTAACAAAGACAACAAAGTCACGTACCGCTGCGAGAGTCCATTGACCTTGATTGGTTCTAAAGTGCGAGTGTGTCAGGATGGTGGCCAGTGGTCAGGAACAGAGCCACAATGTTACGGTGAGTCTTCTAGCTACATCGAAATTTCAAAATCACGTGTTTAATATGGACTCAAAAATATGTTTTCTCAAAAAAAGTTGTTGGCCATAAGATTTAGCTAAATAAAAGTGACTTTTCTGAATAATGTTGTTGTTGTTTTGTAAATATTGTACAGCTGATTTCACATACGACACCCCAGAGGAAGCATCAGAAGCTTTCAGCAGTTCTCTAAAGTCAAATCTAGCGATTTCTCAACAGCATGAAAAAGAAGGTACCTTTGTGTGACTTAAAGCATTAATCACACACACACACACACACACACACACACACACACACACACACACACACACACACACACACACACACACACACACACACACACACACACCTTATTGTATTCCATCTGTCTTTAGAGCAGCAGGGGAAGAAAATAACTATGGATCAAGGCGGAAGACTTGAAATTTACATTGCTGTGGATGCATCTGACAGCATAGATGAGAAGGATTTTAACAATGCAAAAACCACTGTTAAAATGCTTATAGACAAGGTATGTTGTTTGTCAAAACCTCAGAGGTTGCTGCAGTAAAGTTCTAAGACCACTTATTTAAGCATTGTTTTTAGGTTATTGATGTATAATGCAGCCTTTCCTAAAATCTAAAAGCAATAATTTAATTGTTGTTCATTTTGATGTTAAAGGTTCTGAAACAAATATTTGTACAAATATAAATACAAATATTTGAAAAGGAAGAATTACTATTGTGATACACTGAGTGCTCTCAAGAGTGAACTTGACTTTTAACCTCCTCATTATTGTCAGAAACCTCCAAAACGAGCATTAGTGAATTTCTGGAGGTTCTCCCACAATCCACTGCATACTTGCTGCATCTCAGTGAAGATCCTGTTTCACATTATGAAAACATTAACTGCACTGAAATCCAACATTTTGATCAGATACATATACATATACATATACATACTTACATATTTAAATTCTCAATGCTCTTTCCCAAAAGATTAGTTATTACCCGGTCTCCCCAAACTATGAGATCCTGATGTTTGCTACAGATGTTTCACCGATAATCAAAATGAATAACTTCAAAATGCAAAAACCAAGCCTAGAGGATATTTTTAAAGATATGGACGATTTTACTTATGAGAGTAAGTATTCTGTTTGTATGTCTCTTTTTGAGTCTTATTGTATACATGGGTACAATTTTATTCTTTCAGAAATTATTATTACAGAATAATGTACTATGCAAAAACAGTACATTTAAGTCTAAGGAAAATACATTTATTCATTGCTGTCCAATGTAATAGTTAAAATAAAACAAATCTTACACATTCTTTTTTAAAATCCCAATTTATGTTCTAATTTTGTTTAATTTTATTAAGATTTAGTCAGTTGTTTCAATCAGAAAATGTTTCTCTGCTGACTGTAATATTCTGATATGAAAAAACAGGTAGAGGTGAAAAAACGGGTACCAATATTGCCAAAGCCTATTCAACCATTTTAGAGAGCATGTAAATAGAGAAGCTCAACAATGCAGCGGCCTTCAGTGAGACCCAACACATCGTCATATTGTTCAGTGATGGTATTGACTTACTTAAAAATTATTTTGCATTTAATCAGTTTAAGTTCTTTATCAGAAAAAATAAATTAATATATTAATAAAATACCCATGCACAGTATTACAAAGTAGAATAGAGATCAACTTTGAAGCAAATATATAATTTATCTCATCTTACTTCATAGGTCAGGCAAACATGGGGGGAAATCCCAAACGTAAAGTGGACCTGATTAAACGTTTTGTCACTGAAAATGATCCAAAGCGAGAGAAGAAACTTGGTGAGCAATGAAATATATTAATCATAATTATATTTTAAATCAAATTGCTTGGACTATAAGTATTTTTTAAAAGTGTGTTTTATTAACAAGCAGTATCATTAGGGGCAGCAAAAAATACACATATTTGTTCATAAGTCTTCATTATTGATTTCATATTGATTTGGATGTGTCCTCACTTTCTAGATCTTTATGTATTTGGAGTTGGAGAAGACGTGTATCAAGAATACATAAATGGCTTAGTGTCACAGAGGGACCAAGAAAAATATTTCTTTAAGCTTCAAGACTTGACAAAGATTCAGGAGATGTTTGACGATATGATTGGTACTTTATCTATTCTTCACCCAAAAGTGACACTTCTGTACTTATTTAATCACCTTTATTTTGTTCATGTTTTCTGTGGAACAAAAAAAAAAAAAAGAGAGAAATGACTGTAATGCTTTAAAAAACACAGTTGCAATAACACTGTTTGGATGAATTAGTTTTGCAGTTCCTGACCTCTTGTTATAATTCTTGACAATTTACTTTTTAATTGTTGTTGTTATTATTATTAACCCGTTGTACCTGCTTCCTTACACAGATGAGAGCACCAGTGTAGGATCGTGTGGGATTGTGTGGGAAGGCTTAGAAAATAAACGCCGTGCATTTCCCTGGTTGGCCCAGATTAATATTGTTGTGAGCAGAACCTTTTATCATTTTATTATATATAGAACTCACTGAAGTTAAAGGAAACATTTTCTCCCACAAGTAGAAGAGACATGCATGTTATGGCTAAAGAGTTGAACCACGTGAGCTTTATGAACATCAGTCTTCTCTGCTCTTCATGTAGCGTCCATTACGCAGTTCCAATTGCATGGGGTCATTAGTTACCTCAAGTTATATCTTGACAGCGGCTACCTGCTTCAAAGAGGGAGACACACCTGATAAGATAACAGTTAAACTGGAAAAAGATCTGGGTATGTCCTGATATATTTTCAGACCAAAGAAAAATGTGTTACAGGGTAAATCTTATTAATGACGTTTACATTTCCTTTTGCAGTTGTAAAAGTGAAAAAATATGTAATTCATCCTGACTATAACCTCACCGCAAAACAGGAAATGGGAATACAGGAATATTATGAATTTGATGTAGCTCTTATACAGCTGGAAAAACCTGTTGATATCAGTTCTAATCTACGGTGAGGAGCACAGATCTTCAACATGTGATATTACTTTAGTAAGAATACGAAAAAATAAGGACAAAAATCTGAATTAATTAAATAACATCATGTGTATTTCTCTACAGACCGATCTGCATCCCATGCACCAAAGAAACCAATGGAGCTCTGAAACTTCCAGAAAGTGAAGGGACGTGCAGTAAACATGGTAAGTCCCTGTCAGACATGCTTCATGCATATAAGAATCATATCATATCGTATGAAACCTAAATTAAATGATGATATATTAAACATGTGACACTGCTTTTATGCAATTAAACATAAACATAAAATATCATAGATTTTTTCACTATGCATTTGTTACAGAGGAAATACTAATGAGCAACGAGCTTGTGGAAGCTGCTTTCGCATCTGATATGGATAGTGACAATAGTCCAAAAACAATAAAAAACATCGCATTCAAGCTTGGAAAATATGTAATGATTTTTCTTATTTCTAATCTTATGTGAAGTTTGAAAAGCTTAATTTATGTAATTTTTTTTACACAGAGGCTGTCTATCTGTTTTAGATATCAGACCTTTAAAGTGTTATAAAGTAAAATGTTCTCGAATTTTGTCAATATTTAGAATTACTTTAACATATAAATCAGCTAAAAGCAACAAAACTTTACCTTTGGTCTCATGGGTCATGAATTTCTGCACAACCATTTACTGGCATTCGTTTTATCGTTTTGGTATTCAACATTAACTATGTGCAATATTCATTAAATCATTATTTGAATCTCTTATTGAATAAAAAAAAAAACATATTTCAGTCATCAGCAAGATAAGAACACTTCTTGGTGCACTTTTTCTTTAGCGAGATGCTTGTGTCGAAGATGCATTAAAAGCAAAAGGAATCGATGTGAAAAATGCCAGGGAAGCAGTTACAGACAATTTTCTGTGCAGTGGTGGTATTGAACCAAAAACAGATGATGTTGCCTGCAAAGGTATGTTTGATTTTTGCCATCAAGACAGCAGCTTTTATTTGGTTCTAATCTACTGTATTTATTGATAACATTTTAATCATTAGTGATCCAAAATTAATTAATTCAATTCTTATATAGTTTCTTGTGTTGTATGTTATTTTGTAACAGGGGATTCAGGTGGGGCCTCTTATGTGAATAAAAAAGGTCGAGTGATTCAGGTGAGATTTCAGTTTTCTTTTGAAAACAATATTGATGATGTGGCTGTAAAGTCTCATGTACAATGTGTTACATATTACAGGGTGAAATTAAAGACTAATTTGAGAGAAGCTGAGAAATAGGAACTTTTTTGATATCTGTAAAATCTTTGATAGGTTGGTGTCATAAGCTGGGGAGTGAAGGACATCTGCAAGGAAAAAAGGAGAATCACTTCGGATGCAGAGTCCAGAGACTACCATTCAAATCTTTTCAGTGTGAAGATACGCTCATTCTTTAAAGAACACCTAGAAAATGACCGTATAGGACACCCTCTTAAATTCTTGTGAATGCTTTAGAAGACTGAAACTGAGTGAGTGAAGTTTGATAAAACATTGATTTATTTTCCGATGAATATATTCAATTTTAAGTCAAATAGCTGGTCTTTGATAAAAATAATAAACATTTTAAACATATATTTTCAACAGTCTTTCATGTTTTATTCATTCAATGTTAAGTATTTGTTATGTCTATGTTGGTGCAGGACTGTCTGTACTGTATAGCCAACCACTGGCAGGCAGAGGAGTTTCATTATTGTTACAATTTCACAACTTATTTCCATCTGTCTTGATAATAGCTGTCACGTTCCATGTGTTTTTTTATCTGTTTTAAGCCCGATTCGGACGGTAATTGTTTCTCAGGGGGACGTAAGTGATTTTCACCATATACAGGGGGTAGTCGGTGATTTAATTGCCGTCCGAATCCAGGATGTCGGTGTTTTTCTCTCACCACCCTCGTGAAAATCCCCGGCAGAATTACCTACTGTTTTTTGACAAACACCGAGGTCGTGTGGTAATTAAATTGCCGTCCGAATCCACATCTCTGAGTTTACGAGAAGAAATCGATTCAAAATTCAGTGTTTAATCCCTTTTTGAGCGCTCCCGAACACCGTAACGTTGTACTTCGGTGTAATTTACATATTATTTCTGAAATGCTGGAAAGTATTTAAAAGAACAATACTTCATGACTGCTCAACCACAGCGAGTGAGAGCAGAAAAAGAAGAAAAGCATATAAACTTTCAAATGGGTCTTTGTTATGGCAGCAGCAGGTATGCAATACAATTTTAAAATGTGTATTATAAACAGATATATATCGCGTATAATTATATACAACTATAGCGAGTCTATTTTCCTATTTTTAAACAGGAGATTTAAATAATCAAATAATAAATATTATAAAATATGCTTGGAATAATAATAATAAATTTTACATAATAAGTATTTTTAAATACATTTTACACAATAATAAGAATAAATTTGTAAATAAAATTAATTTTATTTACAGCAGACAATCATGTGATTGGCCACGTGAGCAGCGCGTTCCCGGGTGCTGAGGATCACAGAACTTGCTCCTTCACTGTGAATAAATCTCCATCCGAATCCATGAGTTTTATCACTGAGGTGATATGTAAATTTATTTTTACAGACGTCCATATGAGAAACAATTACCGTCCGAATCGGGCTATAGTCTGCTTATTGTGTTTTCAGTTTGCCTTTATCATTTGACCTAGTTTTCCTGTTTCCTGATGATGTCATTCTGTTCACCTGTGTCTTGTTAATTTACTCATTAGTCCCTCATTTGGTTTAGTACTTATAGTCCTGCCTTTCTTCAGTTTCTTTGTCCTGTCTATGTCAAGAGGTTGTGTTCTCCAATGTGGATTTATTAATGACTCTGTTTGTTTTGACTATCTGCGTCCTTTGTGCTCCTTCGAGCTTCTTCCCCCAGCAACCTGTGACAATAGCAAGTAATAAAAGCCTAGCAGTAGGGGTGGGCAATATGACCAAAATCTTAGATCATGATATGAGTAACTTTATACCACGATAACGATATATATCACAATAAAGTTATTTTTGCCTTTAAAGAGGTTTTTATGATATCAAAGTTTTTGATACCAAAGAATTTTACTAATTCTTGTCACCACTGTCAATATCAGAAAAAAAAAACAATACAAGCCGAAAAAGAGAAAAACTCAAACTCACTGAAGATAAGTAACTAATTTCAAGCAACAGGGTTAGGGTGAGGTCCATTTATATTATAAAAAAATTTACATAAAAAAAAACATAACTTTTAAGTAATAGGCTATTTTCTGTCATGTTTTTGACCCCCCTCTTCAGAACGCTCTATTTGAATAGGCGTGGCAGACTCGGAAGTAAACGCCCACTGTTATGATTGGCTTGCCGTGATTTTGCAATGTGAGACATGTTCCTGGATCAACATCTTTTGTTGATCCTGGATCAACATTGCTGTCCAAAAATATAGACTTAACCCAATCCCTACCCTTAAACTTAACCCTACCCATAATTAATTCCTAAAATCAGTGGGAAATGATAGCTGATTAACAAGAGTGTAGAAGCACCTAACCCTGATCGTAAGCCTAAAACTGAGATTTCCTGAAAAGTTATCCCTCAATTCTGATTGGTTGATTGGAATGTTGTTCCAGGATCAACAAGGATGTTGATCCAGGAACATATTGTACTTGGTGAAATCACGTTCACGGTTGCAGTGATTTTGCCAAGTAAGACATGTTCCTGGATCAACATTTTTTTTGTTGATCCTGGATCAACATTATTGTCCAAAACATAGACATAACCCTATCCCTACCCCTAAACCTAACCCTATACCCATATTTTATCCCTAAAATCATATGGAAATGATAGTTGAATAACAAGGGTGTAGAAGCACCTAACTCTGGTTGTAAGGCTAAAACTGACGTTTCCTGTAAACTTATCCCTTAATTCTGATTGGTTGCTTGGAATGTTGTTCCAGGATCAACAGCAGCTAACCTGCTCCGGGGCAGGTTATGTTCTGAGTTAGAAATCTCAAACTGAAATTGGAACACTCAGATGTGAGCAAAGTGACACATGTCTGACACAAAAAAGTCACTCCCCCCAGTCTCTCTTCCTACAAATGAAAGGTCACTATGAAGTACCTTTAAAAAAAAAATTCCAACAAAATTGTCTGGCTTTAATGATAATTACAATTTGCATATGATTTACATAATTATAATATGATTTATATTATTATTACTCCATTACACACAAGCACTTTTAGTTTAACAATTAATATAAAGCATTTGTTTTAAATTAATATTAATATATACAGATCATATGTAATATAAATAAGTGGTAGAATCAATAGATAACACTTTAAAAATGGCTACATGTGACCTTACATGTTTGAGTCTCTATCACTATATATTATCAACTATATAAACTAACTTCACAAGTTTCACTTGTGACTGCACTGATAGAGCAAGATAATTTCCTTTATTTGTCATCTTTCATGGACAAGTACATCAGTGGAAATGCGTTTAAATTCCTCATATTCTTTAATCTCTTAACCTTTAACAAAATAGTTTTGAATCTCGCTGGCTCTCTCGCGAGAAGTGAGTCACACTTGCTCTGTGTTGTGATTGGCTGTTCGCCGCTGATGTCACACATTCATGTGCACGCGCTCCATTAACTCAGGATCAAGCCTGAGTTGACAGAGAAAGTTGATGATCAGCTTCATGGTACCAACAAAGCCAGATTGGAGTGGTTTGGTTTTGTCAACTCAAAACTTATCCTATAACTCTGAATTTGTTAATATACCATCATGGTACAGGCCCCAGGTGAAATTACATTCACTATGTTTGACAGTCTACGTCAGGCATCCTCAAATCTGGCCCACTCCTGCAGAGTTTAGCTCTAACCCTAATGAAACACACCTGATCATGCTAATCAGAGTCTTCAAGATCATTAGACAGGTGAGTTTGATCAGGGTTGTAGCTAAACACTGCAGCAGATTGGCCCTCCAGGGAAAGATTTGAGGAACCCTGGTTTACGTCCTTCACAGATGGACGCTGCTGTGATTTAGGTTAAAAATGCGTAAATATTCAGTACATATCAAACGATCTGTAATAACAGACAAAGCAATAGCGATCACATAATAAAAACAGTTAGGCCCTCACACTTGTGTGTTGTGACATTACTGTCAGAAGTCAGATCCAATATAGTCAGCAAAGCATCATCCTTTAGTTTCAATCTTTTAGAAAATCCCACGTCGAACTGTGCCTTGTTTGTAAACAAATCCATGGTAAAATGAAGTGAACAAAGGATCGAGTTCTTACTGATGTGGTCTGGATCTTCATTAAAAATATATTTCCTCCACTCTTTCCTAATATTGGGCTCAGAAGGAAGGCAATGCAAATACTGTTTTTTCAACTTGGCACTGCACAGCATCTTGTTGTCTTCAGAGCCATCTTTATTATTTGGTTTCTGCATTCCAAAGACACTTGTTAGGCTGGATTTCCCAAAGTACTTAAGCCATTCTGTGCAATTTTTACTGAGCAAACATGTGAGGGTGTTGAAAACATAATCTATGACCATCTTAAAACATACATAGTCTTGATGAAAGTCATTTTCTAACTTTGTAAAGTAAGTTTCTAACCAGTAAGCAAGCTGATTGTTACATAATTATAGAACAAGGGTCTTCAACATTTTTCAGGGCAAAGACCCCTTAGGTGATAGCATGGAGCAGGGAACACCTGATACAAAATGTGTCAAGCAGAGCTACATATTAAGCATATAGCCTTCGATATTAATACTATAACCAACCAACTAAACATATTATGATTCATGATAAATTTCTGTTAAGAGATATCAGAACTATGCACGTTATTGTTGTTGCACATGCATCTCTTTTTTGCTGTCAAAATTGAGATTTATGCATCATAACAAGAAACATGTTGAGATAAAAATCACTAATCATGTCGTGGTTAATATACTATGAAGGGGAGTATGTGAGATTTTTCTGTATCATGCATCAGGTTCCCAAGCTCATGGAAAGATAATGTGGCCATTATTACTCTACACTTCCCCCATTAACAGTCTTGCATGAAGCAAAGGAATATTTACATGTCCTTATGATATGATTTTGTGTGTCTGGTGAGAGACTCCAGACAAAGTCTGTTTATGTCACACTGGTTGGTGTGAAAGCTGGCTTGAACTTTTATTGACACCTAGTGGCGTAGAAGCATCACAGAAATGCAAGTTTTTTGTAACCTGTACCACTGTAGAAGTCACTTGCATTTAGTTATTAGTATAGTGGTTTTCAATCCTGGTATTGGGGATTGACACACTCAATGCACTTCATGGTGCTCCCTCGTAATGAGCTGATGATCTGAATCAAGTGTGTTAAATAAGGGAGACATACTAAATGTGTAGAGCGGTGGGTCCCCAGGATTGAAACCACTATACTACTAATAACTAAATACAAATGGCTTCTACAATGGCATTGGTTACAAAAAAACTTGCTTTTCTGTGATGCTTCATCTACGACACTAGGTGTCAATAAAAGTCAAGTATTAGCAAATTTGCACCTGCTCTCAACCACACAGAAACGGTGCGTAAAACATCCAAACATGTTGTTCTTTTAGGCACAGGCCTATATAACACTATATTCCATAATAATATATAATTATTAATTAGTTAAATGTAAAAAAAATGTGACTGCAAAATTAAGCTTTGCAATGCATTAAATTCACTTCGTCTGTGATAAAAGTATGCAAACACCGTCGTGAGTGCCACTACGAGAAGCAGAAAGTGTTCGAATTGGCCTGTGCAGCGCCGCATGAAGTCGAACACACCTAATGCTTCGAATGTCATAGATCACATGCTTTTGGCAAAATGAATAAAGCTCCTATATAGTTTTGTATGCATATGGCCAACTCTTTAGTTGTAATTCATGGGTGGGGATTATACTAATGAATGTCCATGCAAGTATGCCCTATTTACAAATGACTGGAATTCATTAACTTCACACATTCAAGTAGCCTACCAAATGGGGTTTATGGAGCATTTGTGAATCAAGCACGTTTACTCATATATTTATGAAAGTTTCATGAATGAGGTCAATTGAGCATACCTTTAAACTGAAGGGTAAGGTCAAGGGTTCAACATCATATTTTGTGTAGTCAGTGAAATTGATCTACTGACCTGAGACCTCTGCTAAGGAGGGCTTGCTGCTGTGGTGTCAGAGGAAGACTGCCCCCTACAGGACTGTCAACGTTATTTCTATTCTGTTCTTCCACATCAGGTGATTTCTGTTTCACTCCTGTTGACCATGGGGAAAGAACAGCATGTTGGCTTAATTTCACAGTCTCTTACTCTGTTTAACCATTTATGGCTCTTGTCTGTGCATTAGCGCACATGTGTGTACATCATGCTTACACTCTCACATACAGCCTCTGCAAAACACTCATTGTTTTGTTAATCATTTCCTTTTTAATATCATGGTATTTGTTGAATTCTTTTAGAGTGCCATATGAATACCATAGTACATGAATATGATAATGATATAAATCATGGTAAATATTAAAGTGCTATCTGGCAGTACTTTTTTGTAAAGATTTTTAACTGAATTTATCTAAAACGAGCTCACACATAAATTCAGCTTTTGCATGTACTAATGTTCTGCAGTGTATAAAATAGCATGTGTCACATTCAGACAGGGTGATTATGAAGAATATGAGTATGAGCAAAATGTTTCAATGACGAATGGTATATGGTTAACTGTCTTTTTTAGCTGTATTTGATCAATTGTAGAGTGTGGAAAAATGTTTCTTCTCTTTATTTACCTGTTTCTCCCTGGCTATGTCTGACCTTGCAGGATGACCCCATTGGCAACCTCAACACTGCTTTTGACGTAGCAGAGAAATACCTTGACATCCCTAAAATGCTTGATGCAGAGGGTATGAACTCTTTAAGAATCCAATGTGATATTATGTTTCAGATAGTAAAAATCAAATGGTTTAATGGCTCCTGTTGTCTAAGCACTCATTTTTTTCTACCATGTTCTGCATTAGATCACATTGGTGGTGATGCTCCCCCAGAAACCCTTGATTATATCTCCTTCTCCAGTGCCCTGTATGGAGACAGCAACTTGTAGAGCCATTCCTGACATGTACACCACCCACATACACCCTTCTCCTAAATTCATGAAACCCTTAAATATCTAACTCCAGGAACAATGTCAGATGTAATGGACAGCTTTGCTGCAGTGATTTAGTTCTGACAGACTGACAGAATATAATTTTTCACAATGGCGCTGTTTATTGTAGACATCTGCTCCCCCTTCATATAAATGGCTTACATTTCGGAGGAGGAAAAATAAAGTACACTAAAAAATATACAGTATATTGTTTAATCAAAGCATATATACATGAACTTATACACCACTATTAAGTGCTTAGAGTGTATTTCATCAGTCTAGAGTGCTTAAGTTAGTCAATAATTAGCCATTACTCTAACAGTAATGTTTATTTGGACATAAAAACTAGGACAATTCATGTTAAATCCACAGAACTCCACAAGGCATCAGCAAATCTAACCTGTTTCTGACTGGGGTGTCTGCAGTTACCCACAGGTTGAAGGTGAAGCGATTGTACATGAAGCATTTGCTATATTTTACAATTTTATTAAAAATTGAGTAAAACAACAACAACAAACCAAACACAAAAATCATACAAAATATTAAAGAAAAATACATGCACCTAAAATGAATAAAAAATACCTATAAAAATAAATAAAAATATAAAAACATACCACACATTAAAAACATACATTGATGTACAAAACTGATTGTAAATGAAAAAATTAAACATGTTAAAGGTAAAAGACTTCCCTTAAAAAACACACCAAATGCAAGTTTTAAAATACAGACACATAAATAAAGTTAAGAGAAAAATTTTCATCTACAGTATCTAAATTTAATGTTTTTCTTTATGAAATCTTCAGAAACCATGACTATAAAGTGCTATAAAGCCCAAAGTATATTTTATAATTTTTTTGACATCTGTACAGTCTGCTGATGTCTGTGACATCATGTGACACCATGTGAGCCCATTTTTTGTTCACATGGACAACAGTGCATGACTTAATTCTTGAATGTAAGTGCCACTAGTCTGAACCGAATGTACAGAATATATACAGTACATGCTTGTGGTCAATGGAGTATACTTTGAAAGGCTTGCACGCTCAACTGTGCACAAGATAAAGCGAGGAAAACAAGAGAAAAGAAGTATACCTGTGCCTCAAAACAGTAGTCATTTGAAACATGTTTATGTTGAGATAATGGGATAATGAGATAACAGGGGTGTCAGCCTGTGGGATCTTCCCTACACAATTCTTTTAAGGCCAAAAGAGAAAGCGGCACCCAGAGAGAGTCCCAAAGCCAGGAAGAAGGTCATCAGAGCCCCTGCTGTCTCTGCATCTTTAGACCTCACCAGCCTAGATAAAGAATAAACAGAGTATGTGGGTGTTCTGAGATATATTATGGGAGACAAAGGCTTTGTCCTGAATGAGGAGACAAAGAATGTCAATTACGGTGACATGATGGTGAATAAATTCACCATTTACTGACCCCAGCTGATTATGACAGTAAATAACCTTGATAATATATTTTGTGTTGTCTTTAAAAGTACTTACTGTGGAGCATAGCTCATGGAGAGGCAGGCAAAATATCCATTCGTCATGGCAAACAAAGACATGATGGTAATATAAGCCATGTCATGATTGAAAAAGACTGGGAGGTAGAAGCGGGGCTGAATGTTGCAGAGCATGAGGGCAGGAATGAAAACTACCCGTAATACCACAAAAAAAGGGAATAAACGACTCTTCATCGAAGGCTGGGAGTTTGGGAAGGAACAAAGATGGATGTTAGATAAAGAATAATTTCCATAATTAGGCATTGTATTGTGTTGATACAGGCTCGGATGAGACTCACCCACTGAAGACGAGAAGTGAGACTTCTGCCAATCCAGTCCATCACATTGAAGACAATGAATGAACACAAAGGTACGAAGATGTTATCTATAAGATGAAAAATTATGAAAATCACAGTGCTTTGACAAGCATAATGCATGTGCTTGATATCTTGAACTGCAGACTCACCTTTCCCGTCAAATAAGCCAGAAGGTTTTGTATTTATGGTAATTGCTGGAAAAACGGACAGTGTGACGGCAAACACGCATGTCACACATAAAGCCATCACCCAAATCTATAATAAATAAATAAAATAAATGCAGCGATGCACTTACTAATTCTTTTAAAATCCATTCAGTGAATTTTTCCTGATGGTGGGTATATAAACAGAAAAGATGTTTGCTATACCTTTTTGAAGACTTGTGGCACAGTTGACTTCTCCTCAGTGGGTTCCTGTTTGAGCTCATTCAGCTTTTTACATGCTTCAGTTTCACCAATGTCATCAAATCCATTGTCAAAATTATTAAACTTCACTTTAACAATCTCTGTAGCAACAACAAGAACATCATGATTTAGAAGAACCAACAGTGAGTGGCTTTGCTGGACTTTGTTATTTGTCAAAACAATGGAAAAATGTAGGATGTGATGTACCAGAACTATTTGCTGATCGCTCTTTCTCTGTAGTTTTAGTGAACACATTTTCCAAATGAAGTTGGGCAAATCTCTGTAATATAACAAGGAATTTCATTTTCTACAAAATCAGAAGTAATTAGAATACTGCTGTGCTAATAATGTACTATTTTCACATATTATAGCAATTTTTAAAAAAATTGCTAAATAAATTAGTAAATGCTTTTTATCTGTGTCACAGTTAAATGACAAGTAAAAAGAAATCACGATGTCCGGTGCCACCTACCAGATGCGGAAGTACGAGGTAACAGCATAAAGTAAGTAGAGTGGCGACACAGGGGGTTATGAAATATCCCAGGGCAGAACTCTCTGAGTCAGTTTCAACTAAAGATTGCATAAAAACAATAAATGGGTTTCTCTCAGATTGCTAATAAAAAGTAACACCATTTTAGGTAAAAAAAAAATGGTGTCGATTATGGTTGCACAATTCATTTAAACCACAAAAGGCTGAGCCCTTTTATGAATAGTATGAATTCAAAAGTACATTTGGAACACTAAAAAAGCTAAATAGTAATTAGAATGTAATTTTTTTTTTTTTTTTTGTCCAGCTTGAGTGGAATATTTAAAGTACTTACAGATATTCGATAACAGCATAGCAATACCAGAGAAGATTCCCGCCACTGCCTGTCCACTCATGAACAGAGAGTTGAATCTCGGGGGCAGCTTACAGACCAGACCGAACAGACTACCTTGCAGAACAGCCCCAAACACTGGGCAAAATTGCAAAAAAAAAAAAGTGAATTAGACTTGTCAGATGATTCGCTGACTCAAATGTATTTGAGAAAAAGCAGAAAGTGTTTTTATTGTAATAATCTTTTTATTGAAGATAAATGTGAACATTCTGTAGATGTAATTCACATATAATAAACTTCAATATTATAAGAAACATACTGTTAATAAACCAGATTGTCGCCATTGTAATGGAAAAGAAGTGGTCCTGGTCCATCTTAACTTTCACTAAAATGGCCGTGAGAATGAAGAGCAGTAATATGAAGACCATGCTGCCAGCAATGCGCATCTTCTCTGCAATGCTACATAAGCAAACGATAAAAAAAATATATCATAACATTGTAATATTAGAGGTTGTTAAATAGTTCACTCAAAGGTGAAATTTTGCTGCAAATTTACTCATCCTAAATAAATGTGGGTATTTTTATTAGAAATATGTGATGAGATTATTGTTTTTTATCAGCTGTTTGAACTCATTCTGAGTTCTATTCACTGCAGAGTATCCACTGATGAGCAAGTAATGGAATGGTAAATTTCTTTAATGAAGAAAAACTCATCTACTTCTTGGATGGCCTGATCGGGTGAGTAAATTTTCATTTTTGGGTGAGCTATTCCATTAACTTCCCGTACCTACATAGCTATACAACACTATATAACTTGCAGAAGTAAACAAATGTTACATGAACCAGATACTCACTGCTGGTATAGAAAGGAGTTGAGAAGTGTGAATAGCAGCAAGGGAAGCTGGGCTAACAGCACACTCATGTTACCAAACATGTAAGTGTCAGTCTGTGTAGAATTTGTACCATTTTTCAAACGGTCAGTGAAATACTGCAAACAGAAGGGAATGGAGTATGAGCATATGAGATTTAGAGATAACCTTTTATCAGTGAAGGTCTGTCTATCTTACATTCATTGCAGTTATGAAGAAGTTCCATGGAAGCAGAGTTCCCATTCCCAATAAGAAAAAGATAACAGCCACAAGGCCACTGTCAAGGTTAGAGAGATACAATTATGTTATATAATGTCATAAATGAAATATCACAAGCACAAAAATGAATGAGTTATTATCTTAATTTTTTTTTATTAATTAACATGATCATGATCTCAACTGATTTATTGTTATCTCCAGTAAATCAGCTGGCATCAGAACTACACTCACCTCTTATCTGATGTTCCCTTACAAATCCTCATTTTAATGTTCTGAAAAAAAAAGTTATATTTTTGTTGTTAGATAATGAACCAAGTTTCTGACATCAATACACAGCCATGTGTGACCCTGGAGCACAAAGCTAGTCATAAGTAGCACGGATATATTTGTAGCAATAGCCAAAAATACATTGTATGGGTCAAAATGATTGCTTTTTCTTTTATACCAAAAATCATTAGGATATTAAGTAAAGATCATGTTCCATGAAGATATTTTGTAAATTTCCTACCGTAAATATAACAAAACGTAATTTTTGGTTAGTAATATACATTGCCAAGGACTTCATTTGGACAACTTTAAAGGCGATTTTCTCAATATTTAGATTTTTTTTTTGCATCCTCAGATTCCAGATTTTCAAATAGTTGTATCTCGGCCAAGTATTATCCTATCATAACAAACCATGGAAAGCTTATTTATTCAGCTTTCAGGTGATGTATAAATCTCACTTTCAACAATTTGACCCTTATAACTGGTTTTGTGGTCCAGTCACATATATCACAGATTTTGTAAGTGTGCATAACAACATCCACAGGAGTTATGGATGAAGTAAAAACGTAAAAGAAAAACTGTGAATCCTAGCTGTTAATTAAGTTGAGTGGTTCTCAACGTTTTTGATTCGAGCCCCCACTGTCCACACAATTATTCGACCCTCTCCCCCCATATTGGCTAAGATATTTCATCTGGTATTTCTGCTGTAATTTTGAAAACGCTTCATACATTTTTATTAAGAAAAACTGTAACGTTGATAAATTGCATTGATTTAATTAACCATGATTTGTTTAGAGATTCTAGAAGATCCAAGTTTCTTACTCAGTATATCCTTCAATAAAAACATTGATTTCAGTTTAACAGTTTACTTCTCGATATTTTTGTGTATTTAACATTTTAAATAAGTCACACACACAGGGTAATTTAACATCATCCTGTGGCGGAGGTCCCCCTTCTGTAACAGACAAGAAATAAACGCGGCAAATATCTTTTCCGCATGATGTCATATCCCACGGTGTGTACGCGTCTCATCCGTTTCAGCAATAAACTTTCACAGTATTTACATTTCATATGGTTAATAATAACAGACAATATTACAAATAAAAAACTAACTTAAAATACTTTACGGAAGTTTAACTTAAATATATATACAACAAAGTTTCATTTTTACTTGTATGCAACACAAATCATTTACCTTACGCTATATGGCGAATCCAAATACGTTATTTCAAACTATTACTATAAGTTAGTTACTATTCGTTATAAGGACGCGTGAAGTGGCAAGCTTCAGAAGTTTGAATTGAATGAAACCGGTTCTGACAGCTGCTCCACGTGGAACAGCCACTTCCCCACGCGCGTCCGCGCGCAAACCTCTTCCGTATTAGATATTTCCCTGATCATGTCAACTCGAAATACATGCCAACTTTTGATCGTGTTGATATTATTGAAATATTGAGTTTTATGCATAATATATGCATTCGTGTAAAATAAAATATACACTAAGTTATAGCATAATTTCATGCGTATGAATAGCCTCATCTTAAACTTCATTGTAAGAAACATACTGACAACAGTAAACACTACTCAAAATCTGAAAGCATGTAGCCTACGTCCAAACATATCCTCAAGCCAATTTTCTTTTTCAGGGTTTCATTCCACAATGAATTTCCACGAATTTCGTAACAAAATAAGTCTATATATGCCTAATAAAGATTACATTCCAGCAATTACCAATAGTACAAATAAATATTGATTCAGAGATCGCACTAAAGAAATGTAACATTTTAAGATGAGAAAAATATTTTATATATTTTTTATTAATTAAACCTTTTAATTAGACCTTCTAACTTGAATAGGCTATATTATTATTCTTGATGCGTTCTTTTAAATAATAATTTAATAATCGGTGTATTAAAATATATAGGCTACTCACAGAGTCGTAGTTACACACGTCTTCAACAACAACATACAGCGCGGGTATTTCAATTTCAAACTTCCCGGGTTCTCGGCCCCGCCTTCATTTAACACCGCCTATGTGCGTCATCTGAGGGATGTGCTTATTTCATGTATTTCCTTCTTTCTCCATCCGTGTTAGTATTTATCTTTATCAGTGTTGAAACAGCTACCATGAAAATAGGGCACGTTTTAATAATGTTTATTGTCATATAGACTAACATTGTACAATGTAAGCACATTCGTGATGGTGCTCAATTTTATGTTGCAAAAATATATGATTATTGTCAATATTCACTTACAACTAAGTAAACTTAAAAAGGTTGATCACGCCGTCAGGGGTGTAAAATACACTTGAGTGATTTTACTTGATTACTGTATCACTGTATTGTTTTGGATTATTTGTACTTTATTCAAGTAGCCTACAGTTTAAAACTGACTTGCACTTTTACTTGGTTACATTTCGGAAGAAAAACATTAGGCCTACTTTTTATTATTTTATTTCAACTTACAAAGTGCTCATTACAGTTTTGCTTTTTTATTTTATCTTATGCACAATCAATATGGTAAAAGGAAGCTCAAACATTTGGTTGATGTGTGAGAACCAATTATGTTTTCACACATCAAGCACATGCGTTCAGCTTGATAAGAGAATATTCTCATATCATTTCCTCACCCTCGTGCCTTCCCAGATGTATGACTTTCTTCCTTCAAATTCTTTTTACTACATTTAATGCAAGTGTAAAGGACTTCTAGTGCATTTAATGCAGGCATCAGAAACCACACAAAAAAGTGAACATCATACATGGGCCAACTTTTTGAACAATGTTGCTGGGCAACTTTGGGCAATGTTACCATCAACGGACACAGGTGAGACACAGGGCCCACGACCGATTTAAAGTATCCAGATAGAAATTTGTTACCCATTCTCAATGGAAAAGTGCCCAAGCAACACAGCTCAAAAAAGGTTGTTCGGCAAAATTGCTCAAAAAGTTGCCCCGTGTTTCATCAGCCTGACAGTCAAGTTTAAAATATTAGTATTTGTATTTTTCTTACATATGCCTATTGTTTCGCTAAAGAAGAAATTGATTAATCAGCAGGGGTCGTATGGGTTACCATTGTTTATATTTGTGTAGTTTTTAAGGCTCCATCTTCAGATGTCCCATACACTTGCATTATATGCAGAGAGATGGACTATTTTATTAGTCCATTAGTTTGTATTCATCTGAAGAAACTAGACATAGACATGGAATGGCATGACGTATAAAAAGGATGGAGTTTCCCTTTAATGCTTTATTTTTTTTGTGTTCCACTTTGCTGCATTTTAATTGTAATGTTGTATGCACTAGCTTGATGTTTTTGACATGCAGCCATTGTGTTTTTATTTTTTCTCCATTTAACCAAACCTTTGTATTTCTGTCTGACCAAACATTTTATGCAGTTTATCTAAGCAATTTCACTTTGTGTTGAGAAAATGATTCAACATGATGAAACAAGAACTAATTAATTAATTAACTAGGGTACTTGTACTTTAAGTTGTACTTTTTTTACTTTTACTTAAGTCTTTTAATTGAGTAAAATTGAGTACTATTTATTATTATTATTATTATTACTTTTTACACCCCATGCTCACTTTGAAACAGATTAATAGAGTGAAACATATACATTGCACAACTCAGGAAACATATCATGCAAAAGAAGTTTTGAAAAGTTTGAAAATCTTTATTTTTCACACTTTTCTAGACAGCTATGAACACAATCTGTAAAACTTACAGTAGACTGTTTTAATATTATAATGACCTCAAAGACCAGGTTTCTGTATTGAAATCTAATTCCCCATATATTACATTTAACCCGCTAAACTACATTTTTATGCAGTTTTGTGTTTGTACCAGGGCCGTAACTACCATAGACATTGAGGGGGACAAGTCCCCCCCCCCCCCCAATAATTAGAAATTGCCAAATGCTTTGCACGGATCTGCTGTCCTCCATTACGCAGAGCTCTTGTTAGGATGACAAAAAAGCTTTAAAAGTAACATTTTAAGTCTGCTCTGCCTCAGCGGGCTAACAGCGCTCATCAATGTCAAAATAATTGAACTGGCCAATCAAATCGGGGGGGGTTTAGCGTTCACAGATGCTGACTGAGCGCGCCGCGAAGATTGAAAACATTGAAAGAGAGTGAGGTAAGATGGAAGCAGCAAATAATTTTATATTTAGTCAACTGTTTTACGATAGAAATGTTAAATGACCGACAATTATATTCAGTGAAGCAAACTACTCTACATTTTTTTCGAATATGCCCATTTTGAGAGAGAGAGAGAGAGAGAGAGAGAGAGATGAAATGTGCGTGTATTAATCTGCATCTGTTTGTCTGTCCCTGCAAACAATGAAACTGTGAATTTAGTCTTATTTCAAAAACAGTCCTTCCTGAGAAATATAATGTAGCGATTCAGTATGGAAACTATTTTATTACAATAAAAGTTGCAGGGTAGTGTTGACAAGTTTCTTTTCTGTTATCAACATTTTTTATTTTTTTTACACACAACATCACAACATAAAATCCACTCAAAACAAACAAAACAAAACAACAGACACATTCTCCATGTTTTAAAGGTCCAATCAAAGGGGAGAGAGAGAGGGAGGGAAAAAGTAACAACAAAACAGGTCCTTCCTTTATATAATCACATATGTTAGAAAAAAAAAATAATAGAAATAAAGTAATAATAATATGCAATCTAATATGCCTCTCCACACACATGCGGCTCACACCAGTTCTACATCATCGTCCTCCTCGCAGCCGCAAAACCAGCAAACAGCCTTCTCCTTTGCGTTAAGCTTCAAGAAGACACACACTTGTATCAGCAAAGCAATCAGTCCACAGTGAGGAAGACAAAACCAGGTCTACATGTGTCCACAGATCCATGGCAATAGGACACTCCCAAAACACATGAAGAAAAATACCCGATGACGCAGTGTTACATATCAGGGCACCAGAAATAGATTTACGGTGTAAATATTCTAACACACAGGTTCGTTTAACAGCAGAATTTAAGCCTGTCACATTCAGTAATAAAATATTTAGAGTATACATTAAATATTCATAATCTCAAAATTGTATTCAACAAATGAAGAGTAGCAAAAGCACTCCCATTCTGTAAATGACATGTAAACTTTAATGTGCGTTCTAGATATCAAACCACCTAGATGAAAAATCCCCTTAAAAACAAGGTAAAGTAAATAAAAGCATGAGTATCTGTTGTAAAAAATAAAAGCAACACAGACAGAGATGACCAACAACTATAGACAAAAAACAATTCAGGCCGCACGTTACCGAGAACATAGGTCTGATTGAGCAACAAAAACTTGTGATGATCCGTGACTGATCCACTTCAGCCCACAACGAGCCTCCCAAAAGGCTCACATAACCAAAACATTATTGTAACGAAACCTACTCTCCATTAGTCCCCTCCAGAAAAAAAAGAAAGAAAAAAAAGGGGGGTTAGTCTTACCAGCAAAGGGACAATTGTATCGAATAAATATAAACACTATCCCAGGAGGAGAGAGGAAAGAAGAAAAAAGAAAAAAGAGATCTAGCAATCATCCATATCCCTCCCGCCACCATCTCCTCCATTCCGGCCACCAAGCCCCTCCCGCCGGGTCGAAGAGAGGGCAGCCGCCGCCCTCCCGCTGCCCTGTGGATCCGCAGCAAATGTCCCACTCTGTGACAGGGAGCCGACAAAATCCTCCGCTTTCCGAAGAGAACCGAAGCATCTCTGTTCACCCCCGTGCCGTAGTTTAATTACCGCCAGATAAGAGAGGAAGGGCTGGAGACCAAGCGCCGTCATCGACCTCAAAACCGGAACCAAGCTTTTTCTCTTGGCGGCTGTAACTGGACTAAAGTCAGGAAAAAATAGTAGCGTGACATTGTCCTGCGTGCATTTCACCGGATAAGCCTGCCGAGCACCTTTCAGAATCTCCAATCTGTCATGCCATCTTAGCACACGGAAGATGAGAGTACGCGGCCGATCTGAGTTTTTCCTTCCATCATACACGCGATGTGCCCGGTCAATCTCGATGTTACGACCTTTCAGGGAAGGAATCCACTTGGAAAGATTAAATCTGAGGAAACCAGCCACATCGGAGCCCTCCATCACCTCTGGTAACCCCACCAGTCGTACGTTATTTCTCCTGCTTTTATCCTCCATATCCATCATCTTCTCGGTGAGTCGCTCTAGCTGATTTCTTAAGTCCGTGACTGCATTCCTATCCTCACGTGCAGTTGCCTGAACAGAATCAACGCGGTCACGTGTCTGCTTCGCCGCGGCAGCCATGGCCTCAAACTCCTCTCTTAGCTCTTTAACAGAATTGTTAGTCGCTTGTATGTCCTCACATAGTTTACGTAATGCTGGAATCAGCACAGAGTCCACAGCATCTCTTACTGCCGAAGTCACAACCGAATCCAAAGTGCTTTGCTGCTCTTTAAATGCAAGCTTGATACCGTTAGCAATAGCCTCGTCGATATCCTCTCTGGAGATAGTGGAATCCATGAATTTTTTCTTTATTGGCGATTGCCCAATCTCTCTTTTCCAATCGCCTTTGACTGTTGAAGCACTCATGATGAGTCCGATGCAAAATGGTTCGAAATTTACTGACAGGATAATAAAAAAAAGACTACGCGTGCATCGAAGTCGAAGGGTCACGTGATCTCTCGTGTTGACAAGTTTCTGTGTGCGAGTAATAATGTGTGTGCGTGCGTCAATTAAAGTATATATATATATATACATGGACGTCGGAACCATTGTATGTGGGTGGAACAGGACCCACCCACTTTTGAAGACCAATGATATTGGACCCACCCACGTTTGCCGTCTCTAATTCAGTGAATATTTCTGTGCACTTTTCAGAGTGCCGTCAGTCAAATCCATCCCACATGAGGAATGCCCTAATAGATTAAACTCCATTTAGCTACAGCCTTGAATTCCATACTGCTTCCTGAAATCTATTCCACTTGGCTCATTCAGAGTCCATATAACTCCATTCTGTGTTTTCAGTACTCGCGCCTGCTGCACTCCCGCGACACAGCAAAGTAAAAACAGCATCTTAGCTTATCTACTGCTCAGATACACTTAACCCTACCCGGTACTTTATTTAAACTTTTCAATTATTTCCTTCATTTTAATTTTTTAGTGAAAACAAATACCTTTCCGATGTGAATGAGATGTGAAAAGGAAGAAGAACGATTTCGGCAAAAGGCGTACGCGAACTCGGGTCTCTCGCGTCAAAAACACTACATGCTTTACCAGCTGCGCCACTGGAGGCATGGTCTTTTGTAATGTTGGGACGTTAGTGGGCAGAGGTAATGTACATAGCACATGCCAACAAGGCGGCCTATTCCGTTAATTAAAAGGCACCATACTACAGAAAATGGCATATACTCCAGTCATTTTTTGGCATCGGCTATTTGCACTAAGTGCAAATAGTAATGGATTCTATTTACACTAAGTGAAAATAGCAGTTTTTATAGCGATGCTATTTACACTAAGTGCGAATAGCTATATATTCTATTTACACTGTTTAAATAGCAGGATTTTCTGGTATTTATAATACTTATTGCAAATAGTGGCAATAAGTTGTTACACTTACACAGTAACTACACGTAATAAGAGGGTAACAAGGCATCACTTTAGATTACAGCCCGTGGATGTTACACTTACACAGTAACTACACGTAACAAGAGGGTAACAAGGCACCACTTTAGATTACAGCCCGCGGATGTTACACTTACACAGTAACTACATGTAATAAGAGGGTAACAAGGCATCACTTTAGATTACAGCCCGCGGATATTACACTTACACATTAACTACACGTAACAAGAGGGTAACAAGGCATCACTTTAGATTACAGCCCGCGGATGTTACACTTACACAGTAACTACACGTAACAAGGGTGTATGTTTGCATTGTAGTTAGAAAAATGTTTTCTAAATTTCATGTTATAGTTCAGACGCGGGCCGGGCCTCGGGCCTGTTTTAGGCTTCTCCTTATTTTTATATTTTAGACATCCATCAATTAGTGATGAAAAAAATTGCCGCGCTGGTCACAGGAAACAGCAGGAGACTGTGTCGCGACTGTCAAGAGGGGCTCGAAGGTGTTTAGAGTCCCGCAGCAGCAGAGAGCCGTCAGCACAGCGGAAGAGTTCTGCATTCAAATACACGCAATAAAGCTTGCCGTAAAGCCCCAGCAAAAGTAATTACCATGAATGTGTCAGGGGGAAATAGTAAAGAGATATTTGAATTATTTACTAATAAACTAGTGTTTTCTGTGTCAGTGTCGCAAAGATGAAGATGATGATTCTGACTCGCCATCTCCTCATTCATGGGCGGCGCTAGGGAGGGGCTAGCAGGTGCTCCAGCACCCCCAAGAAAAACCAAAGCACCCCCATAGCACCCCCATAAAAAATGAAATAAAATAAAAACATTTGACTCATTAAACACATGCATAAATACTGCAATGCAATAACGTGATTTGCAGTCGCACGTAATGTCAGCATTTTATTTAAAAAATGGATCGGTTCCTTGTGCCAAGTACTGTTGGCCTGCCCTGACTGTTACGGGTGGGTTCTGTAAATGAAGAGAAGGATTCAATTGCGGATAATTAACAGGTTTATTGACAGTCTGAGAAAAGTCACTGGTGAAATAAGAGCTCGTGCACAGCGTAGATGGTAGCAGGACGCAGGGACGCAATGGGCAGCAAGGTTCGGTCGGCAGATGCTCTGAGGTCAGCGAAGAAAACAGGAACTCCAGGACAGACAAGGACATGAGGACAGGACACAGAGGAACTCTGACGATCTGACAAAGAGAGTGGCGTTAGCAGATCTTAAATAGCTGTCAGTAATCAGCCCCAGCTGGTACTGATCAGCCCGCAATCACGAGCTCAGACACGCCCACTCACCCAACACACACCACACAGACAGCATGAATGAGACCGTGACTCCAGCAACCGTGACAGTACCCCTCCTCCTAGGAGCGCCCCCTGGCGCTCCCAGCCAACCTTACCCGTTGATTGTAATCATCAATAAGGGAGTGATCCAGAATGTCCCGGGCCGGAACCCAACTTCTCTCCTCCGGACCGTAACCTTCCCAGTCCACCAAGTACTGGAATCCGCGTCCCCTCCGCCTCGAGTCCAGAATACGATTGACCGAATAAGTTGGTTCCCCGTCTACGAGACGCGGCGGTGGGGGAACCGGGGCAGGCGGATTAAGGGGTGAACGAAAAACGGGCTTGATTTTAGAGACATGAAACACGGGATGAATTCTCCTGTACGCAGGAGGAAGTTTGAGGCGGACTGCCACCGGACTAAGAATCTTGGTGACAGGAAACGGGCCAATGAATTTGGGAGCAAGCTTATTACAGACGGAACGGAGCGGAATGTTCTTAGAAGAAAGCCACACTTTTTGACCAACGACGTATACGGAAGGCTTCAACCGGTGGCGATCGGCCTGAGCCTTAGTGCGCGCTCCCACTCGGAGGAGAGTCTCACGGGCTCTTCTCCAAGTGCGACGACACCTCTGGACGAAGGCGTGGGCAGAGGGAACCGCGACTTCGGTTTCCAGACTAGGAAAAATAGGTGGCTGGTAACCTAAACTACACTCAAAAGGCGAAAGGCCCGTGGACGACACTGGTAACGAGTTATGCGCGTACTCAACCCATGAGAGGTGCTGGCTCCAGGAAGCGGGATTCTGAGTGACCAAACATCGCAACACTCTCTCAAGATCCTGGTTGGCCCGCTCTGTTTGTCCGTTGCTCTGAGGATGAAACCCAGAGGACAGACTAACACTTGCCCCCAGTAAGCGACAGAATTCTCTCCAAAATTTGGAAACGAATTGGGGTCCCCTATCGGAAACCACGTCTATCGGGAGGCCATGAATGCGAAAGACGTGATCAACGATAGTAACCGCTGTCTCCTTGGCAGACGGTAATTTGGGCAAGAGGATGAAATGAGCCGCCTTCGAGAACCGGTCCACTACGGTCAAAACGACCGTATTGCCCTGGGAGGGCGGGAGGGCAGTGACGAAATCGAGCGCTATGTGGGACCAGGGTCTCGAAGGGACTGACAGCGGTTGAAGTAACCCTTCCGGGGGTCGATTGGAAGTCTTACCACGAGCACAAACTGAACAGGCCAAAACAAACTCTCGGATGTCACGAGCCATGGAATTCCACCAGAATCGCTGTTTGACCAAAAAGCTGGTACGATTCACTCCTGGATGACACGCCACATTGGAGCAGTGGCCCCACCGAATAACGTCGGACCTCAATCTCTCCGGCACAAATAATCGACTCGGTGGACACCCGGGCGGAGGCGTTACCCCTTCTAAGGCTGTGCGAACCTTCGATTCGACCTCCCATGTGAGTGTGGAGACCACCAGTCTCTCAGGTATAATACACTCGGGAGTGGACGGGCGCTCGGACTGATCAAAAATGCGAGATAACGCATCGGGTTTGATGTTCTTGGAACCCGGACGGTAGGACAGCGAAAACTCAAAACGACCGAAAAACAGTGCCCACCGAGCCTGCCTGGAGTTAAGACGTTTAGCGGATCTGATATACTCAAGGTTCTTATGGTCAGTCCAGACAATAAAGGGTACCCCCGAACCCTCCAACCAATGACGCCACTCCTCCAATGCTAACTTGACTGCTAACAACTCTCTGTTACCAATGTCGTAGTTACGTTCAGCGGACGACAAACGATGAGAAAAAAACGCGCAAGGGTGCATCTTGTCGTCCGAGGAAGAGCGCTGGGAAAGAACCACACCTACCCCCACCTCTGACGCATCAACCTCCACCACAAACTGACGTGTGGGATCAGGGGCAATGAGAATGGGAGCCGAAACAAAGCGGCTCTTGAGGTTGGTGAAAGCAGCCTCGGCTGCCTCAGACCACCTGAACGTCATCTTGGTGGAGGTCAAGGCAGTCAGAGGAGCGGCTAGTTGGCTGAAATTGCGAATAAAACGCCTGTAGAAATTGGCGAACCCCAGAAACCTCTGCAGGGCCTTACGGGAATCAGGGATTGGCCAGTCCACCACAGCCTTAACCTTGTCGGGATCCATGCGCATCCCCTCGGACGAGACGATGTAACCCAAAAATGTTACTGACTGTGCATGAAACTCGCATTTCTCCGCCTTGACAAAAAGCCCATTCTCGAGCAGCCTCTGGAGCACTCGCCTGACGTGCTGAACATGTTCCTGGAGAGAAGAAGAAAATATCAATATGTCATCCAGGTAGACATATATGAACTGATCTACCATATCTCTCAGCACGTCATTGACGAGTGCTTGAAACACCGCGGGGGAGTTGGATAGCCCGAAGGGCATAACAAGATATTCAAAATGCCCCCTGGGGGTGTTAAACGCGGTCTTCCACTCATCCCCCTCCCTAATGCGGACCAAATGATAAGCGTTACGCAGGTCCAACTTAGTGAAGATGGATGCTCCCTGCAACCGCTCGAAAGCTGAAGACATCAATGGCAAAGGATAAGTATTCTTTACTGTGATGTTGTTCAACCCTCGATAATCGATGCAAGGTCGCAGGGAACCATCCTTCTTTCCCACGAAAAAAAACCCTGCCCCAGCGGGAGAAGAGGAAGGACGGATGAGCCCGGCTGCTAGAGAATCAGAAATATATTTCTCCATGGCCTCCCTTTCTGGAACCGAAAGCGAGTATAACCTGCCCTTAGGCGGAGACGTACCTGGCACTAGATCTATGGCACAGTCATAGGGACGATGTGGAGGAAGAGAAGCAGCCCTGGACTTACTGAACACCTCCTTCAGGTCGAGATACTCCTCCGGCACGTTTGAAAGATTCACCGCCTCATCCTGCAACGACACACAAGACAAAGGAGAACAAGCAGACACAAGACAAGACGCATAACATTTCTCGCTCCACTCAGAAACAGAATTCTGACCCCAGTTGATTCTCGGGTTGTGCCGAACGAGCCAGGAGTGACCCAGTACCACCGGGGCCAGGGGTGAGTCAATGATAAAAAATGTCCTTGTCTCCTTGTGGTTGCCCGACGTGATGAGTGTGAGAGGTGCTGTGGAATGGGTAATGTCAGAAAGTGATTGTCCATCGAGTGCGCTGACTGGAATCTTGTGGTGGAGCATGGTAGTGGGGATCCGGAGTTGGTGAACCAGTCTGCGGTCAACAAAACTTTCCTCCGCCCCAGAATCCAGCAACGCTGAGCCGTCGTAACTGCCTGCCGCCCATTGCAGTCTTACCGGGAGGAGAGTGGTGTTGGAGGATTGATTAAAGGCCGCTCCACCCGACAGTAACCTCCGTTCTACTGCCGGGCTTGCCTTTTTACTGGACACTCCACCCGGAAGTGTCCTGACGCCCCACAGTACATACACAATCCTCCCCGACGTCGGCGTTCTCTCTCCTCCCGGGAAAGCCGAGCTCCACCGACCTGCATGGGTTCGTTGTCAGGCCAGTGGCTGACCGTGTCTCCAGACTTGATGGGGAGATAATCCTGGGTATCCGTCACCCACTGACGATCTCGCTGGTCACGTTGCTGTAATCGTGAGTCCACCCGGAGCGCTAGCTCGATCAACCCGTCCAAACTAGCGGGCAGCTCACCGCAGAATATCTCCCCCTGGATCCGGTCAGCCAACCCATGCAGGAACATGTCCCACTGCGCCTCCTCGTTCCACTTGCACTCAGCCGCCAGGGTTCGGAACTCGATGGAAAAGTCCGAGACAGATCTTTCACCCTGGCGGAGATCGGCCAGCCTGCGCGCCGCCTCGCGCCCGACTACCGCGCGGTCGAAAACTCTCCTCATCTCCTCGGATAGTGCGTGGAACGAGGAACAGCAGGGATGATGATTCTCCCACACCGCCGTTCCCCATAACGCTGCCCTGCCAGACAGCAGCGTGAGGACAAACGCCACCTTGGACTCCTCTGTGGCGAAAGTCTGCGGTTGCAGAGAAAAAAACATAGAGCACTTGACTAAAAAGGCTCGACACAGATTGGGCTCACCCTTATAGGTCTCCGGTGTCGGCAACCGCGGCTCGTGTTGAGTCTGGGTGCTTGAGGGCGCTGGGGAAATCGGCGGGGGGAGTGGCGCAGCGGGCATCCTCAGATGTTGAATTTGAGCGGTGAGCTCGGACACCTGCGCCACTAACGCTTGCACGGCTCGTCCGGTAGCGAACATCTGCTCCTCTTGACGATCCATACGAGCGTTGTTGCTTTCCAGTACCCCTTGGATACTACGAGCCTCCGCTGAATCCATAGATGGTCAGATCGTACTGTTACGGGTGGGTTCTGTAAATGAAGAGAAGGATTCAATTGCGGATAATTAACAGGTTTATTGACAGTCTGAGAAAAGTCACTGGTGAAATAAGAGCTCGTGCACAGCGTAGATGGTAGCAGGACGCAGGGACGCAATGGGCAGCAAGGTTCGGTCGGCAGATGCTCTGAGGTCAGCGAAGAAAACAGGAACTCCAGGACAGACAAGGACATGAGGACAGGACACAGAGGAACTCTGACGATCTGACAAAGAGAGTGGCGTTAGCAGATCTTAAATAGCTGTCAGTAATCAGCCCCAGCTGGTACTGATCAGCCCGCAATCACGAGCTCAGACACGCCCACTCACCCAACACACACCACACAGACAGCATGAATGAGACCGTGACTCCAGCAACCGTGACACTGACTAAAGATTTTTCTTGTCAACTATTCGCACGTTTATATTAAATTGATAGTATAATAACCTACTAAACCATCCTTTAATATAGGCATTTAGGCGTATTATTCCGTGCTCAAACGCACGCATAAAGCTTGCCGCAAAGCACTGGCTAAAGTAATGATTATGAATGCATCGGGTAAAAAGAAGACATTTTAATTATTTATTAATAAACTAGTGCTTTCTCAGACTCGCCATCTCCACAGTGGACGTGCCTTTAATAGAGAAATGCACCTATACGGACTACATAATCAGAGAAGATTTGTTTGTTTTTTATTTTAATTGGTTTTCAAGCTTTCTGCAGATTTATTTCTTATGTCTATGAGCTGGTTCATTGTTGTGACGCGCTCCATTCATGGAGACTGCATGAGACGACAGAAAGCACATCCAAAAATGACGGGAGTATAAGCTCTTTCCACAGGAAAAAATAAATAAATAAAAATAATTGCATGCGTGCCCCCATGCAGTAGGCTAAGCGCAATAATACTCCCACATTCCTCATAAACATTTGAAATGCATTTATTATTCATATAAAATAATAATAATAATAACAACCTGTTTTGGTCATATTTACTATTAATTGCCCAGCTCCCCCTGTCATTGATTTAGCACCCCCTTAGCACCTGCGTTCAAAATTCTCTGTCGCCGCCCCTGTCCTCATTAGACGCACCTTTAGAGAAAAGTGCATCTTCATGGATTATAATGAAAGAGTTTTTGTTTTCGATTTGATTTATTTCGTTAAGTAGTAATTCAAAGCTTTCTATAGATATATTTATCATGTCTGTGACTCATGTACAGGGGCGGCGCCAGAGAATTTTGAATGCAGGTGCTGAGGGGGTGCTAGATCAATGACAGGGGGAGCTGGGCAATTAATAGTAAATATGACCAAAACAGGTTGTTGTTATTATTATTATTTATATGAATAATAAAATCGCTATATAGGCGCATTTCAAATGTTTATGAGGAATGTGGGAGTATTATCGCGCTTAGCCTACTGTATGACATGGGGGCGCGCACGCAATTATTAATTTATTTATTTTTTCCTGCTGAAAGAGCTTATACTCCCGTCATTTTTGGATGTGCTTTCTGTCGTCTCATGCACTCTCTGTGAATGGAGCGCGTCACAACAATGAACCAGCTCACAGACATAAGAAATAAATCTGCAGAAAGCTTGAAAACCAATAATAATAATAAAAAATCTTCTCTGATTATGTAGATCATTTAGGTGCATTTCTCTATTAAAGGCACGTCCAATGTGGAGATGGCGAGCCTGAGAAAGCACTAGTTTATTAGTTTATTAATAAATAATTAAAATGTCTTATTTTTCCCAGATGCGTTCATAATCATTACTTTAGCCCAGGGGCGAGGCCAGAAATGTTTAAGTGGGTGGGCCATAAAACCAGGTGGGCAAAGTGTAGGGTATGAAAACTGCATATCAAATTGCCAACAGAAAATACAGAACGGTTCAATAGGCTACACAATACTTATAAATGTGCGATTTGTGAACAAAACCTTTTGATTTTTTTCCTTGAAAATATGTCACAAATCACAGTGGAGCTATAAATATATAGCCTAGATTATTTTTGGCAGCAGTTACAGAAATTTTTTTACATAAATATTCTGATTTGACCGTGAGATTATAGCTTCGATATTTGACCTATGTATGATATTTGGTTACAATGACATTATAGTTCTTATTTCTGCAGGAATGCAAAATCAGTCGGAGTAAAGATATTTTGAATAGAATAACAAGTCCCAAGCCTGTACATATTCAATCACGTTTGCTTTCATTTATTTTTGACCAGTGCTTCGCTACACAACATGCAAACATTTACTCCAAAAGTGTGCACATTATGTATTCACACGGTTACCTCGTATTTCTTTAAATAGAATAGAACCATAATTTCTCACAGAAAAAAAACATTCTCTGCCAATCCATCAGTCAATATTGCGTGATCATACTTCACATTGATTAACATTAATTTTAATTTCAACATTTTCTAATACATTATTAAAATTAAAAGTAGTAGGCTATCTCTAATTCGTACCTGAGCTAAAAAAATAACACTGAACAGTTGTATTTTTATTAGGCTAACTAACGTTAACAAATATGAATTAATGCTGTAACAAATGTTAGTCATTGTTAATGCATTCACTAACGTTAACAGTTAAGTTTATTGTAAAGCATTACCTCAGTCTGGGACAACGAGGCTTCGCAGGTGATATAATAATCAGCGTCTCTGTCAGTTCGCGTTCAAATGAGAGTAACATCAGACAGTAGAAAACTGCAAATGTGCAGAACAGTATCTAGCACAACATTTATGTGTTTATTTCTTCAAAGGACGCAACTATTTAGCGGATAATGTGATGCTTCAAACATGTTTGGCTCAGAAGTTTCCGATCTATAATCCATCACCCATGGTGGTCTTGTAGACGGTCCGGATACAGTGCTAAGACTTTCATTTGGGTTATCCAACATATACTTTTTAAAGACTGGATAATGTTTGTTTCACTATTTTGAATTAAAATTTTCCAGTTCAACACTATTTTCAAACGCGCGCATGTCCTTACATCTAAACATAATTATGGGTGGGACTAACAGAAACTGACGAATCATCGATTTGACAAGCATATGGTGTGAACCTATAGGACGAGGGAAAATTAAGAAACTGTCTGTAATTGATCATGAAAACTCACTAAATATATATTTAGACTAAATATATAAAGTTATAGTGAAATAAGACGTTTATAATTATTATAGTTTAATAAATAACATCCATTTGTAAAATTACCAACTTTTCATTGGGTGGGCCACAGCTGAAAGTGGGCCCACCCGTAGCTTCGCCACTGCTTTAGCAGGTGCTTAGCGGCAAGCTTTATGTGCAGAGACCTATGTGTGCGTCTGAGCGCGGAATAATACGCCTAAATGCCTGTATTAACGGATGGTTTAGTAGTTTATTATACTTATTATTTTAATATAAACGTGCGACTAGTTGACTAGAACAATCTTTAGTCGGGGACAGGCCAATAGTAGCCTACTTGGCACAAGGAACCGATCCATTTTTAAAATAAAATGCTGACATTACGTGTGACTGAAAATCACTTTGTATTGCATTGCAGTATTTATGCATGTGTAATGAGTCAAATGTTTTTATTTTATTTCCAACTTAGAATGCCTAATGTTGGTTTGATTGCTTGTGTTACACGAGAAAATAAATAAGTTTGCCTACCTGATGTTGTAGATTAATGCGTGTGCGGTTCGGCTCGCGGCCTTTATGTCAAAAGGTTCTGGTCTGGTACAGAATTAAATGAGTGCTGCTGTGGGATAACGGGTCGGGTGTTCTGTTAAGTAGATACTGCTGGTGCACGTTTAGCAAACAGGACCGGTGCAGGACTCTGCTTTAAACCGCTTTGCGTCTCTCTGTCAGATAACCCCATTGCTTGATGCGCCATTTACAGGTGTTTCCCTATTTTTCTGCCAAAGGGTGAGAACGTAATAATTACGAAAACGATTATTTATTTTTGTTAATTATTATTTTATTTCAGTTAGTTTTTCAATAACTGTTGTTAGTTTCATTTCGTTTCGGATTTTTTATTTATTTTATTTCATTTTTTATGGGGGTGCTATGGGGGTGCTTTGGTTTTTCATGGGGGAGCTGGAGCACCTGCTAGCCCCTCCCTAGCGCCGCCCATGCTCATGTATTCACTGACTTTCGGTTCATTTTTGTGAAGCGCTCCTGTTCAAGACCAGATGGCGCATTGTTTTCTTTATTTTATAAAATTATTTTATATATTTTATAAAAAGTTTTGTTGATATTGTGAGAGCACATAAATAAAAGTAGACCCTTTACAGTTCCGAATGATGTATTACTCTGAGCAAAAATTACAGCAAGTTGTTTCCATTGAAAAAAATGCAATTGATTGCGCTGGTGCCTCCATGTCCTGCGTTTTAGCTTTCACTCTCCGCACAAACTAGGATGCAGTGCACATTTATCAAGGTTTAACGTTTATACATTGTTATATGCTTGAACTGTTTTAGTATATCGTATATAGTATATGCAAGTTGTGATGATTTGAGAAGGATAAATTTATCAAACATGGCTATGATCAGCCTGCCGGTCTGCCGCTGGCCTCTTGGTCATTACTTTAAGAAAGAAAAAACTTATTTAAAGAACAAAAAAAATGCTCCAAAAGTTTTTCTAAATTAACTTTATAAAAAACCGAAACAAAATATTATCACTTTGCCATTACATACAAAACTGAACAATTTGAATAGCTGAAACAAAATAATCTGATTTGGGTGAAGGGGAAAAAAGACGGGCTCTGGTCTGACTCCGGCTGGTAATTCTGTTAAGCTGTCGGACACGTGCCGGGCTAGAGCCTGAGCGTCTCGGGCCAGGGCCTAAATTTGAGGCCCGTGTATCACAATAGCTGTGGTTGCCAGTAATCTACTGTTTTTTAAATATAAGGTATATTTCTGTTAAAATTAAGTTTCACAGTGTGTTTTTTCATCTCACACATTTAACCCATTTAATCCCACAGCAAAATCCTCAGTTTTAAAGAGCACTTATATGTGTCCACACTACAGAGTTTTGAAGTTAATGAGATAATTAATTGACAAATTAAATGAGGATTGAGCTTTAGTGATGAACACCTGCTGTTAACAAGTAGAATCACTGAAGAAAAGAGAAACAAGAGCAGAGAAACAAAACTTAGAGCCAAAGCCAAAGATGAAATCAACTGAAATAAAACACATCAGATCATGTGAGCGGAGCTGAGCGGTGAGAATTCCCGCTCCCCCGCTCCACCGCTCAAAGTTACAGCAGACCGCTCCGCTCATTTCCGCTCCCCGCTCACCTACAATTTCATCCCGCTCTGGTGAAATCGCTCCACGATCGCTCACATTTAAAATTCCTCTGCATGCCTAACACCTGCCGTTTTCAACCGAAGCCTTGGGACACACTGTCTGCGTGGTGGACGTGGAGCAGGTTTGTTGCGTAACTGCTGCGGAAAAATCCGCTTCACTTCTATTCTGTCGTGGAGCCGCGGTTGCGGTGTGGTTGGACCGCGCACCTGATACGTGCATATCCCGCAGGCAGTGTGGCTGCTCTAAATCTGTTAACATAGGCACGGAAAGGAAAATCAACACGCAGCAAACCCGCTCCGCGACGCGTCCGCCACGCGTCCGCCACGCAGCCTATATTCTATAAAGAACTCACAGCAACATCAGTCAAAATAGAACATATATTTATATCTCTTTCTCTATGAAATTAAAAATCACGGACAGGGTTAAGTAGGCTACATTAAAATATTCGTATGACAAAACTTATTTAATTGATTATTAGCCAATATTTCCTATTTCAACCATATTCAAAATGCTCACGTTTTGCTCTGGCCTCCCCATGTTCTTCATGGTTCCGCATGATGTGTCTTTTTAGATTAAAATACGAATCCTTACTTATTGAAATCGTATCACCACATTCCTGTTCATGTTCAACATCGTTATCATCTATTTTTTTTGACAGGAATTGTGCACCTGTATGACCTGTCGGTTTGCTTTTGGAAATATTTCACGAACTCCATCTCTCCTTCACAACGAACGATTTTTGAAGTGTAGGCTGACAGTTTTGTTAATTGTTGAAGGCACAGGTGAATTCTGGGTGGATTTGTGCATGCCTTAGACTCGTGGTGTGAGCAGTATCGGAGCGGAACCGGAGCGAGACAGAGCGATCGCTCCGGCCTTTGGATAAAAACCCGCTCTGCGCTCCGACTATATTTCGCACGCTCCGCTCCCCGCTCGCTCCACGCTCCGCTCCGCTCACATGCTCTGAAACACATTAAATCTCTCAAGATCTCAGCAGAGGGTGATTAAACAACTCCACAAACAGCATCACCAGCTTCTTATTACTAACCACTTTGACTTTATTTCTGTTATATGTGTACAAAAGCTCTTATTGAGATTTTAGGTGTTGTGCTTTCATTTGAAGTCACCATAATGGTGATCAGTGGTTGCTTTAGTTGGGCTCTTGAACCTTGACTTTTTAAAGTAGGTTTTTCTTTGGTTGCTTTAATTAGCTGCGTTTCTTAAGCACAGTTTTTAAAGCCAGGAAAACCAAAATAATCTGTGATCAGAGGAGACTGATCTTTGTGATGTCAAAGCCATCATGATCTAGTCTAATTCACTGATTTTACCCAATGTTTAATCTCTTATTAAATATGCGATATGTTAATACACTTAAATTGCACCTCTGATACTACAGTAATCAAATGTAAAACAGTGCTAAGCACAATATGCAATGTATTGAACTACGGCAGAACTTAAACACACACAGACATCAACAATCAGCGTATGAATCTCAAAATTGGTGACAATCAAAAATGATTAAAAAAATTGGTTCAACTTTGAACATCACAAAACAGTTTACTGAAAAGTCACAACCAAAACAACACCAAAATAAAAGCAAATAAAGAAAATAGTAAGACCATTCAACTGCATAATTTATTCATGCTGCAATGCATGCTTTGAGTTTTGTACTGGCACCCAGAATTGTTTTTTTATTATTAATAGTCACCATTGTTGAGGTTCATGTGCTGATTCTTGATGTCTGTGCATGTCTAAATGGTGCTGTAGCTCTAAAGGTTTTGTGCATAAAATGTTTTTAAATAGTTTGTCAACTTATCTTGTAGAGCAATATTACTACCATAAACAATATGAAATTAATTACAAATCACCCATATCTTTTGACACTGATTAAGATCAGTGAATCATCAACAGTTAACCAAACCTACTTAATTACAATGTCGCTTGGCTTTTCTTGTCATAACAAATGTGTTACAAACACAGTTATAACACAAGAGAAAAAATAACATTGAAGAGTCAAGGGTCAAGAGCATAACTAAAGCAAACACTGATCACCAAGGTGAGGTCAAACTAAACATTTGAAATAAAATATAAACCTCTGTTAATTTGTAGATATATGACAGAAATTAAGTCAAACTGGTTAGTAATAAGTGGAGCTGGTAATGCTGTTTGTGGAGTTGTTTAATCATCCTCTGCTGTTTTATTTCAATTGATTTCATTTAAGGCTGTGACTGTATGTCAGTTGTAGTTTTGTTTCTTGTTCTTTCCTTCAGTGGTTGTGTTTGTTAACAGCAGGTGTTCATCAGTGTCTGAATTCACTCATTTGTTCTCAATCACTCTGTCTAGTGGACTATATAGTGAACTAATGTAGGGACTAGTGAATGAGGGTGTAGGGTGTGGTTTCAGACACAGTCTATGAGTGGCAACTCTGAGGCTACTTTCTCGAAAACAAAGGTTAGATCTATTACAGTTATTCACTGTATATAATAAGGAAACTTACTGTTAATCATTTAACAGGTTTTTACTGTGGCATTTTTAGAGTCTTTTACCGTTAAAATCATGATCATTTTTTACATTGTAGATAAATAGTGATTTTTTTTATGATAAAAAATTATATTTTTTTGATAATGAAACCAACAATTTCTTTCAAATAAACGCCTACCTGAGGGGGAAACAGACGTTTAGCCAACGGTCCGTGGGCGTGACGTCTGAGGCTGAGACTATCACAAATGTAACATCACTAGTGGTTACCTGGATGATCCACCACTGTTTTGTTTGTTTTGTGATTGTAGATGCAAAGTCCTGTATTCATTTAACTGGTAATACAGCGGCAGGAAAAATGGGTTTTTACTCGTCACAGAAGACAGTCCGTAAACAAATGCGAGTTTAATCAAAACATAAAAATCCAGTTGGTTCTTGTGTCCTATGATATTACACTTGTTAAACCTTTAACTTGTATTTCCTTAAACGCTTAAACACAAGTTTTATCCATAAAGACAGCAAGGTGGTAAGAAAATCTGTTTCTCCCTTATTTCTCTGCCCGCACCTATTCAACCTCGTGTAACAACACGTGCGTGGCCGTTAAATAAACAGAACCGAAATTATACATCAGAAAACATAAGAAATAATACTGAAACATATACATAGAAAATATCAAAATGGCCTCTAAATAAAGTTACAAAAATTATATTTTAAATTATTACAAGCAAATCAACACTCTAAGTAACAATAACAATATACAAATTATTGACATATTGAATTGGCTCTTACATACCAGCCCCTAATTGTCTTTGTGTTCAACAAAACAATTTCCAACCTATTTATACCAAAGAGCCAAACAAATTTCTTAAAGATAACATATATTCTTGACTGAATATATATATATATATAAAAAAAACTTTCAATGTGATGTTAACCTGAATTTAGGCAATAAACCTATAACAGATCCTTCAATTGGTATAGTGTAAGAGACTATAAGTCTGCCTCTAAAAGTAAACAAAGTTTAGTAAAAGGCCGTAAAAGAGTGTTTGTGTTGGTTTTCACTTGGGCATGCCGCACGAGACCCTTGTCGTCTGTGAATATGTTTGTAGCATATGTCCATTACCCAAGAGTTTCGTGGTGCGGACTCATCAGCGATCAATACAATGTCCCCAGGCTTTAGATTTTTCATTAGGCTTTGCCATTTTTGTCTTTCTTGCAAGTCTGGCAGGTAATCTTTGACCCAGCGCTTCCAAAATAGGTCAGCCATATACTGAATTTGGCGCCACCTACATCTGTAATATAGGTCTGCTTTATCAAAAACCCCAGGAGGCATAGACGGTTTTACTTTCAACAGCAGCAAATGATTTGGAGTGAGGCCTCTAAGTCGTTTGGGTCATTGGACACCTTAGTGATGGGACGACTATTAATGCCTCCACCTCGCATAAGAGCGTTTGAAGACTTTCTTCATCAAGAGACTGTTGTTTTACAGTGGAGTTGAGAATTATTCGGACGGTCCGTATTTGCCGTTCCCAAACTCCTCCATGGTGGGAAGCAGTCGGGGGGTTGAAAATCCACTGTACACCTTTTTCAAGTAATGTGGTTTGAATCCTGTCATTATTCAAACTTTGTATGGCCTTTCGCAACTCCCTTTCTGCCCCAAAGAAATTCGTTCCATTGTCAGACCTGATTGTTTGAACCTGACCCCTTCTTGAAACGAATCTCCTCAGTGCATGGATGCACGAGTCAGTATCCAAAGAGCTAGCAATCTCAATGTGAATAGCTCTTAACGTCAGGCAAGTAAAGATTACCCCATATCTTTTAATCAATATCCTTCCTCTTTTTATTTCAAATGGGCCAAAATAATCAATGCTTACATTTGTGAATGGGGGTTCATCTGGCAAAAGTCTGTAATGGGGAAGGTTAGCCATGAATTGTTTGCCTGTAATGCTGCGCTGGCGTTTACAAACAGTGCATTGAGACAGGATTTTTCTGATGGCTGTTTGCGCTTTTGGAATCCAGTATTTTTCTCGCAGATTTGACAACATGTGATTACAGCCGCTATGACCGATGTCTACATGAATTGTTCTTAAGATCAGATGTGAAACATGGTGGTCCTTTGCCAAAATTGCAGGATGCTTGGACTAGTTGCGTAGCTAACCCAATGAGAAGTTTGTAATTTTCCAAATGGATGTAATGTATTAAACGATACTAATAAACGTCTTATTTCACTGTAACTTTATTTATAAAAAATATTAAACGCTTGTTTTCATGGTCAATTACAGGTTGTTTCTTAATTTTCCCTCTTCCTATAGGTGCATATCATCATATGCTTGTCAAAATGATGATTCGTCCGTTTCTGTTACTCCCACCCATGTTCTGTTTACGGCCTATGTTTACAACGTAAGGATAAGATAGTAAAATGCGTGCGTTTGTGAAGTTAAATTTGAAAATAGCCTAGTGAAGCAAACATAAATCAGATAAATTCTTAAAAAAGTAAAAGTCTTAGCAATAAATCCGGACCGTCTACAAATGAAACCCGACAGACCACCTGCGGTTGCTGGATTTATCGATCGGAAACTTCTGAACCAAGCGTGTTTGAAGCATCATATTAGCATAGGTACAGTGTTTGATCTGCTAAAAAGATGCGTCCTTTGTGGAAAGAAACACATAAACTTTGTGCTAGATCCTGGTCGCCACAACAAACTGCATAATTTGCAGCTGCGTACATTTCTGCGGTCCTCGATGTGCGTGAACTGACAGAGAAGTTTGATTATGAACTCATCAGCAAAGCCCCGTTGTTTCACACTGAGGTAACGCTTTTTAATAAACTTCCTTTAGTTAACGTTAGTTAATGCGTTAACTAACATTAGCAATACATTTGTTACCGTGTTTATTCATCTTTGTTTACCAGCTTAGGCAAATGTTAACAGATACAACTTTTAATTTTAATAATGTCCTATTAGTAAATTTTGAAATTACTAATGTTAATGCATGCTTTAAGTACTGTGTAATGAACCTTGGTGCTGTATTTTTTGTTGGCAAGTTGACATGCAATTTTCATATGCTACACACCTGGCCCACCCAGTTTTATGTAGGCCCACCCACTGAAACATTTCTGGCTATGCTAGTGGCTTAGTCTGCCCCCTACTCTTAGGATTTTGTCTTGTAAAACTGGTGACAACCTGTAGAGAGCGCTACTGCGTTTCACAGTTTTACATTGCTGGAGGGCTTTGATTTCCCCGGGAAACATGATTGTTTAGCTGTAGCGAATGATCTCTTTCCCAGCATTTTCAGTGTCACTTACAGTCAATGTAACACCTGACAGTGAAGCTTTGAAGTTTTCCATTTCCCTTTCAAGTTCAGAATTCACTGATATATTGCGTCTTAGAGTGTGGCGCAGCTCTTTCCTTTTTTCCATCAGTGTCATGCAATGGCTCTTCTCAAACGGTGCCAATCTGAATAGTGTGAAAAGAACTGAGAAGTATAGTCATAAAACAATGCACACACTGCATTGACTGAGACTTCCTTAATTTCAAGATCATTGTCAGATATCTTAAGAGTGTGACTTGGAATTTTTGGCCACTCTGATTCTGGCTTTGTCAGAAAGCACGGACCTGTGAGCCATGAATTTGCTTTAAGGAAAGCATCTACAGTAAGTCCTCTTGAGGCAATGTTGGCTGGGTTCGAAGAAGAACTCACATATCTACATTGCGACACATTTGAGAGATCCCTGATTGCAGTTACCCTGTTGTCCACAAATGTACGGAACCGTGTGCTTTCATTGTTGAGATACTTCAGGACTGAAGTACTGTCTGTCCAAAATACAGACTCCTGAAGAATCAAGTTCAATTCAGATTTCAGCATATTGTCCATTCTAGCATCCATTGTAGCTGCAGTGAGCTCAATACGTGGCACGGTAACTGATTTTACTGGAGCAACCCTTGCTTTACCCAAAACAAAGGCACAATGTTGGTTACCTCTGTGATTCTCCATGAAGGTTCCATTGGTGTCTAAGAGTTTCTGGAATACTGTCATCCCATTCATGATTTGTTCTACAAAGCTCTTGCAGTATTTGTTTTGCAGGAAGAATGACTGGAGAAAGTATTCCAAGGGGATCATAAATGGAGCTGACCATGGACAAGATACCTCTCCTTGTTAGAGGCTTTTCCTGTAGGGTTACTTTGAACTGCAAAGTATCAGTCTCTACACACCACTGAACCCCTAGGGCTCTTTCCATTGGCAACTTGTCCTTCTCCAGATCCAAATCCTTCACTGTCTTTGCTTTGCTCTCCTCACTTATGGATGCAAGTACAGTGCGACTATTGGACATCCACTTGGTCAAATTAAATCTTCCTGATGCACACACCTCCCTTAATTCATGCATTAGAGCAATACCCTGTTGTTCAGTAGCCACAGACGTCAAACAGTCATCCACATAGAAATTCCTAAGGACCGTCTGGATTGCCTCTGATCTGTGATGTGCACTGTTGTCTTTTGCGCAGCTTTGTAGAGTGTAGATTGCACAACTTGGGGAGGATGTGGCACCAAATATGTGAACAGTCATTCTGTACTCCTCCATTTCCTGAGCAGTGTCCCCTTTAGGCCACCAAAGGAATCTCAACAGGTCTTTGTCTTTAGCAGGAACTCTGACCTGATGAAACATCCCTTCTACATCTGCTGCAAGGGCTATTGGCTTATGTCTGAATCTCATCAGCACACCAATGAGAGAATTATTCAAGTTGGGTCCTTGTAACAGTTGAGAGTTGAGTGATTTCCCTTGGTAGGTAGCTGCGCAGTCGAACACCACTCGAAGTTTGTGTTTTTGTGGGTGATACACCCCGTGATGTGGGATGTACCATATTATGCCAGGGTTTCCTTTGATTTCACTTTCAGGGACCTTTTCAGCATGACCTTTGAGTAACATGTCATCCATGAAACTACAGTAGTCCTTGTGGAAATCAGAATTTCTTTTGAATTTCCTTTTCGGAAATTGAGCATGCAGAGAAGCAACAACATAGTTGTTGGGAAATGCTACATCCCTTTTCTTCAATGGAAGGTCAATGCAGTAATGTCCATCAACAAGCTTTATGGACTGTGATACTGACTCCATAAACTGCTTATCCTCTATGGACATTTCCAATTTTTCAGCTTGCTTACACTCAGGAAAATCATAGCTCATTTGCTGTTGAATTAGGTTCTCCAGGCTTACCACAGAAATCCTGTTTGCCATCACCTGTGGCCATCCTGTGTTTCTGTTAGTTTGGATGTTCTCTCTCTCCAAAGGTCCATTTACAATCCAGCCCAGGATGGTCTTGACAGCAAAAGCTCCATCTTCTCTACTGTTGATGACTTTCCAAGGCTCAAGAATCTTGGGTACATTTGTTCCTATTAATAAGCCAATACCTGCATCAATCTGAGGAAGATGCACCTCATCAAGGTAATTCCATTTCTTAACATCCTTCTGTTGCGGAATGTTTTCTCCTTTAACTGGAATCTCCTTTTGTGAGAACACCTGAGGGAGGTCCACAAAATTGTTCTCATTCAGTCCGCTTATTTCCAGTTCGGTGAAAACATGTGTACTAACAGACCTTTCCTGTCCCATAGTACGCAGCAGGATGTTTGATTTCCTACCAGTTAGCCTTAATTCCTTCATTAGCTGTTCTGTGCAAAATGTTGCAGAACTTCCCGGGTCTAAGAAGGCGTAGGTAGTAACCTCATGATTGCCCTTTTTGGATTTAACTCTGACTGGTACAATGGCCAACAAGCACACTAAATTACCAGCCCCAGTACAGCCACAAGTTTTGCTGGTTACGGTACATGACTCTGTGACAGTTGTGGGGCTTTCTCCATCTTGAGATCCTGGAAGTACTGGCTTCTTTTCTGGGAGATGAAGGATGGTTGGATGCTTTAGTAAGCATTTCTGACAAGTAAGTCGTTGCATACAACCTTTACTCATGTGACCTGGTAACAAGCAACCGTAGCACAAGCCCTTGGATTTCAGAAAGTCAAGCTTTTCTTTGTGTGGCTTATGCTTCAGAACGTTGCAAACGTCCAATCCATGGTCCTTATTACAGCATAACCAGATGGTTCCGTGGATTGCTTTCCCTCCAACCTTTTCCTTTGCTCTTTGTTTTTTGAGTTCTGGAACAGGTGTCACACTTATTACAAATGTGGTTTTCCTTTCTTTCATTTGTATGTTACTTGATTTGTTTGTTTTGAATTTGGGATTGTCTTTTGTCATTTTGTTATCTTGTATATTACCAAACAGTGGATGCGAAACAATCTTTGCCTGTTTGTCTACAAAATTAACCAAGTCAGAGAATCTTGCTCTCTAGCCAGTCCTTTCTTGAAGCTCACAAGCAACTACTCTCCACTTTTCCCTCAGCTTGAAAGGAAGCTTTGATACAATTGCACGCATGTTGCTTGGACTGTCCATCTCTTCAACATATTCCACACTGTCAACAGTGTTGCGACAACCAGTAAGGAAAAGAGCTAAATCTGTTAAGGTTTTATTATCCTCTGGCTTTAAAGCTGGCCAGTTTAGTGCCTTTTCTGTATGGGCTGTAACAATTGTGTACTCATTGCCAAAATGTTGGTAGAGTAGTCTCTTACTGTGCGTTCACACCGCCGCCGGCGAGAGCGTCAAAATTAGCTCTGGCCGCCCTGCCAACGACGCTGTAGAAATATTTGTTGACGCTCTGACGATCGAACGCTTGGTCTTGTATTTAAAGGAGCCGAAAAGGAAACAAGCATGTTGATCTTGTGCAGACTGATCACAAGTAGGGTATAAGTTAACCTCATTAAATATTTTAATTGTGAAAGTAAGAAATTGATCAATGGAAAGAGCTTTATAGATACAACAAGGGCTGTACGATATATTGCATGCGATAGTCATTTGCATCTCGTCAGTAAAGACGGTTCTGTGATTAGCCGTAAATCTCCATCACCTGTTTTCAAATGGAGCGGCATTTAATACACAGAGCCGTAGATCGCTGACAAGCTACGCAATATCACGTTCACTATCACATGCGATTCATCTGCGATTCTGAGCGCGAATTGCGTAGCTTGTCAGTGAACTACGGCTCCACGTATTTTGTGATTTACGGCTAATCACAGAACCGTCTTTACTGATGAGATGCGCATGACTATTGCATGCAAAATATCGTGCAGCCCTAGTTACAACAATTATAGTTACATGTTTGCTAATGAAATAAACCAATAAGTGCCATTTGTGTGGTGTGTTTTTTTGTGTTCATGGTTAAGTGCTAGTCTAATTTCAACATGCAGTTTATAGGAGACGTTTACTAGCCTAGGTCTTTAATTAACATTAACGTTAATTTGTATGCAGCCTACACTCCAAACTGTCCTGGTTGAAGTGTAGCCTTAATGTAATTGGTCAACTATGTTGTTTTGAGAAAATTAATAGCATTCCCGCTGAAAAAAAACAAAGCGTTCTAGCACTAAAATTCTTGGGAACTAATGTGGTCGGAACCAAAGTTTACAGGACTGCGTTCTCTGGAATCCTCTCAAGCGGAGGACTTCTACATTCCGATTGGTTGCCGCCGAACCACGTCATAGCTCATTACCATAAAGTTGACTTGATTTCAACTCTTCTTGATGCCCTCACCATCCAAAACGCGCCGCGCCGCTCTCGCCGGAGCTCGCCGCCGGCTCACATTGAAAATGAATGACTTCCGGCCACTTTGACGCTCTCGCCGCCTGCGCACAGTTAGCCTCTTTGTAGCCCCTTTCCGAAGGCATGTGTTGACAACTGCGTACCAGTACCTTTGGTTGCCCTGTGGTAAACTGCTCTAAAAAGTACAATCTGTCTTTGTTATTTGTAGTCTTATTCTCTACTCTGTGTTCAAAGGCTCGAATAAAGAATGTAAATTCAAGCGGGTTTCCACTAAAGACTGGAATATCCATAGGCGGAAGAGTAGACAAAGACTGCTGTTTTATGAAAATTTCAGCAATGCCATTTTGACGTTGCACGATGTTGAATAAACTTCCTGTATCAACCTGTCCAGGAATGCTCATATCTGTCCTTGGTGGCTGTGATCTAGCAAAATCCTGTTGCCCATCACTGATGGTTGGAA
>CM041811.1:19307266-19317266 GCA_023376895.1 Aspiorhynchus laticeps | reverse complement strand
ATACATATACATATATACACACATATACATATATATATACATATATACACATACATTATATATATATATATATATATATATATATATACATATATATATACATACATATATATATACACACACATACACACATACATACACAAAAATGCAACTATTACAAATATACAAATAAGGACATGTAGGAAAAAAATAAAACATTAAATAAAGATAATAAAAATAATAATATAAAAAAAAAATGGATAAAGTGGCATAGGGCACATGGCAGATAGTGCAAATCAGTGAGATAAACAAACAAACAAACAGTGCAGAATATAAATGGTGTAGTGCAAAGAGCTTATAAGACTATTTAAAGTGACAGGAGCAGTCTTTTTTATTCAGACTGCCAGACGAGGTAGTTGAATGAATGAGGTCAGTCCAATGCTGTACAAGTGACCGGTGCTTGTCTCAGTGTGAGTGAGAGTGTGAGTGTGTGTGTGTGTGTGTGAGTGTGGGGGGTGGTGGTGGTGGGGTGGGGTCCGAGTTCAGTGATTCGTGGGGTAAGAGAGGGGAGGGGGGGCAAGGACGGGAGGGAGTTCAGCTTCCTGACAGCCTGGTGGATGAAGCTGTCTTTCAGTCTGTTTGTCCTGGCTTGGAGACTCCTCAGTCTCCTCCCTGATGGAAGCAGACTGAAGAAGTTGTGTGTCGGGTGGGTGGGATCACCTGCAATGCTGAGGGCTTTGCGGGTGAGACGGGTGTTGTAAATGTCCTGGAGGGAGGGGAGAGAGACACCAACGATCTTCTCAGCTGCTCTCACTATCCGTTGAAGGGACTTGCGGCAGGACGCGTTGCAGGCGCCATACCACACAGTGATGCAGCTAGTCAGAATGCTCTCGATGGTGCCTCTGTAGAAGGTGCACATGATGGGGGCCGGGCTCTGGCTCTTCTTAGTTTGCGGAGGAAGTAGAGACGCTGTTGTGCTTTCTTGGCTAGTGCTGCAGTGTTGTTGGTCCAGGAGAGGTCCTCTGTGATGTGTACACCCAGGAACTTGGTGCTGCTCACTCTCTCCACGGTCGCACCATTGATGGTCAGAGGAGCATGCTGAGTGTGCACTCTCCTGAAGTCAACGACAATCTCCTTCGTCTTCTCCACATTCAGAGAGAGATTGTTGTCACTGCACCACCCGGCCAGGCGGCTCACCTCGCTCCTGTAGTTTGTCTCATCTCTGTTGCTGATGAGACCCACCACAGTCGTGTCATCCGCAAATTTAATGAAGCGGTTGGAGTTGTGTGACGTGTGCAGTCGTGGGTCAGCAGAGTGAAGAGGAGGGGGCTCAGCACACATCCTTGGGGGGCCCCTGTGTTCAGTGTGATGGTGCTGGATGTGTTACTGCCGACCCGTACTGCCTGAGGTCTCCCGGTCAGAAAGTCCAACAGCCAGTTGCACAGCGACGTATTGAGCCCCAGCTGGACCAGTTTATGGATGAGCTGTTGAGGGATGATTGTGTTGAATGCTGAACTGAAGTCTATGAACAGCAATCTGACATACGTGTCCGTTTTGTCTAGGTGTGTGAGGGCTGGGTGGAGGGCAGTGGCGATGGCATCATCGGTCGAGCGATTGGACCTATATGCAAACTGGAAGGGGTCCAGGGAGGGGGGGGAGGACAGACTTGATGTGCTGCATGACTAACCGTTCAAAGCACTTCATGAGAATAGGAGTGAGAGCTACTGGACGGTAGTCATTGAAGCAGGATGGAGATGACTTCTTCGGGACTGGAATGATAGTGGTAGCTTTGAAGCATGTGGGGACAACAGCCTGGCTTAGTGAGATGTTGAAAATGTCTGTGAAGACATCAGTGAGTTCCACTGCACTGTCTCTCAGTACACGCCCAGGAATGTTGTCAGGACCCGGAGCTTTGCGTGCATTGATCCTGCTGAGGGATCTCCTCACGCTGTGCGGGGACAGCGTCATCACCTGGTCGCCGGGAGGAGGTGGAGTCTTCTGTGCAGTGGTGCTGTTTTGTGCCTCAAAGTGAGCAAAGAAGGCATTCAGCTCGTTCAGCAGGGGGATGGTGCTGTCACAGGTCTGTGGTGGGGGCTTGTAGTCCGTAATGGTCTGAATCCCCTGCCACAGGCTCCGAGTGTCTCTGCTGTCACTGAAACGGTGGGCTATCCTCCTGGAGTACTGTCTCTTGGCCTCTCTGATGCCGCGGGATAGGTTGGCCCTAGCTGTCCTTAGGCCCTCCTCATCTCCAGCTCTAAAGGCAGCATTCCGAGCCTTCAGAAGTCTGTAGACCTCCCCTGTCAGCCACGGCTTCTGGTTGGCCCGGACAGTGATAGTCTTTGTGACCGTTACATCATCAATACACTTGGTGATGTAGGCAGTGACAGTCTCTGAGTACTCTTGGAGGTCTGTGGTGTTGTTGTATGTGGCAGCCTGTTTAAACATATTCCAGTCAGTGGTGTCGAAACAGTCTTGAAGTGCCTCTGACGACCCTTCCGGCCACACTTGTATCCGCTTGTGTATTGGTTTGATGACTTTAACGAGCGGTCTGTGTGCAGGCATTAGCATGACAGTGATGTGGTCTGAGGCTCCGAGGTGGGGGAGGGGGAGAGCCTTGTATGCTCCTCTCTGGTTGGTGTAAACAAAGTCCAGCGTATTTTTTCCCCTTGTTGGAAAGTCAACATGCTGTTGAATTTTTGGGAACACACTCTTTAAGTCTGCGTGATTAAAGTCTCCAGCCAAGATGAGAAAAGCATCTGGGTGGGCTGTCTGCTGCCCACTGATGTGCTGGTACAGATCATTCAGTGCCTCACTCCTGTTATTGTTGTTAGAGCTGGGAGGGATGTATACAGCAACGAGCAGTATGGCTGTATATTCCCTCGGTAGATAGAATGGCCGGCACTTAATAATCATAAACTCCACCAGGGGTGAGCAGTGTTTGCAGACCACAACAGCGTCGCGGCACCATACATTATTGATGTAAACACAAAGCCCGCCGCCGCGTCTCTTACCTCCCTCGACGAGAGCTCTGTCTGCTCGATAGCATGTTAGCTGCTCGAGCTGAATGGCGCAGTCTGGAACGCTGTTGTTGAGCCATGTTTCCGTAAACACAAAAACACAACAGTCTCTTACAGTCCTCTGAGTTGAGCGAAGTAGTCGGATGTGGTCCAGTTTATTGTCCAAAGAGCGTACGTTCGCCAGTACGATGGAGGGGATAGCTGGCTTGTGTGGGTTAGCCGCTAGCCTAGCTCGGATACCTCCGCGCTTACCCCTCTTCTGCTTCCTCTCACGCCGCTTGTAGCGCCTCCGCTGTGGGCGAGATGCAGTAGTGGGGGTCGGTGATGGTGTAGGCCTCCGGAGCAAACCGAGGTCCCGCAGCTCTTCGGCGTGCACGGAGTTTAACTCTAAAAATGTGGTTCTGCCGACATCGAGCAGAAACTCACGACTGTATGCGCGCTTAAAGACAGGTAGACGAGACGAATATGTACAAAAACATTGCGACTTACAAGACAAAAAACACGAAAACACTGTTCTGTCGGGAGAGAGAGAAGCCGCTGCGTCTGTTGTGCGCGCCGCCATTTTTTGTTTAATGGCGAGTATTCTGATAGAGATTTTCTGTGATGGCATAAATCAATACTCGGCCATTAAACTTCCTCTCCAAGAGAGGAAGTTGTGAAGAAGAAATAACCATTGAGGCACTGTCAGTACATTCAACCTCTGCATCACATTGCTCTGCCTCTTTGGATTGGAGTTTTATTCAGCGGACGGCCTCCATAGCCGTGACAGGACAGGACGAGGATTCACAGATGGCCTCCACAGCCGTGACAGGACAGGACGAGGATTCGCAGACGGCCTCCATAGCCGTGACAGGACAAGATGAGGACTCGCAGATGGCCTCCTTGGCCGTGACAGGACAGGACGAGGACTGATAAATGAATACCACTGACACCTCTGGAGGTTCTGCAGCAGTTGCCGCCACCTCTGGAGGTTCTACAGTGGTAGACTCCGGACACAGGGAGAGTTCGGTAATGGTCTCTTTGACCACAACACGACAGGCTGAGAGTACATTGCTGGGTGCCACCACCATACAAGGAGCTGAAGCGAGCACTGCCGCTTCAGGAGGTTCTGCAGCATCAGCCACCACCTCTGGAGACATCACCATAAACTGAGCGAGCGATAAGAGCGGAGCCTCGCGTCTAAGTTTAGACCGAAGGGGTTGATTTATGCCATCACAGAAAATCTCTATCAGAATAATGTCCGGTAAATCAGAATAGTGAGCAATGGCTAAAAATTCTCGGATATGGCTTTCCAACGATCGTGTGCCTTGCTTAATAGTGAATAATATTCTTGTATTGTCCATACCTAGCCAGTGTCCACTGGAACAGCTGCTGGATCCTTGTGTGGCCGAGTATTCTGTAAAGGAGTGACAGAGGCGTGAGGCGTGCGGATCCATGTGCAAGCTTTTATTCATAGACATGGTCAACAACACAGGCAGGGTCGAACAACTGGCAAACAGGTATATAGAGGGCAAGACAAATGAGTACTCAGGTGTGTCTCCTTAGTTCCCTGATTATCCTGTGTTTAAAAGCCCCAGTCCTTTCAGTTAGTGTTTGTTGGTCCTTGAATGTCTTCCCTGCCTGTGATCCCTGTCTACCGTTTGTATAATTAAAGTCTTTATTTGTGAATTCCTCATCTCCTCGTTCCATGTTCCCTTACTGCCTGGTAAAGTGTGACAGTGACATCTTTTTAGTGATTATATGGAAACGCTAGTATTCAGGAGTGATGCGGTGTGTGATGAGTGGTGGTGGCCAAAATTATTAGAACACTAGTATGTTCACCACCTAAAAAATGGTTTAAGTCAGTTATTTCTATCTTTTGTTGTAGTGTGTCAGTAGGAAATATCAGTTTACATTTCCAAACATTAATTTTGCCATTAAAGGGGACATCGGATACCCACTTTCCACAAGTTGATATGATTCTTTAGGGTCTTAATGAAAAGTCTATAACATACTTTGGTAAAAAAATTCTCAAAGGTAGTGTAAAACAACTTTTTTACCTTGTCAAAAACAGCTCTGTTCACAGCAAGCCATTTCAGTGCATGTCCCTTTAAATGCTAATGAGCTCTGCTCACCCCGCCCCTCTCTTCCGTGAGGTGAGGAGCTGTTCTCATGAGACTGTAAACTTTAGCCGCGGAATTTGCTAACTAGCAGATTATTAGGCAATTTGGCGATTTGATAGGATTAATAAAAAAAAGTATACTTCCCTTCAAAAACAAACATAATCCACTGCGTCTTTAGCAGCTCAGATGTCAAGAGTAAATGACACCTGCTATGTTCATTATTACATCCATCAACAAAACACCTCAATCGCTTAGGAGACAATGTTGTCTACCCCGGTGTCGAAACAATGGCGGACTGTTGACAGCTCACTCTGGGCGGTCAAACGGCCGTGTCAGTCAATAGTTGTGGGAGGGGCCTGTGCAGAACTACGTCACTCTGCCAAGAATCTCAGAACAGCCTGATCTGAGAAAGTGATCATTATTATTGGGGATCTAAAAAAAGCACTGGGTGGATTTTTATCATTATAGGGTGGATGTGTACACACACTGCCAACACACATTTATTTTCAAACAACATGTAAAAGTGAATTTTGCATCTGATGACCCCTTTAATTGTAATAATTCAGTGAGATTTTTGTTTGCACAAGGAGCTTTTCAGGTAGGTCCTTTGAAGCATCTTGGAGACATTGCCACAGTTTTTCTGGATTTAGTCTTTGTCAGTTTGTTCTGTTTCTTCGAGTCATTCCAGACAGACTGGATGATGATGAGCACTGGCTTTTATCAGACTCCTTGTGCAAACAAAAATCTCACTGGATTATTACAATTAATGGCAAAATGAATGTTTGGAAATGTAAACTGATATTTCCTACTGACACATTACAGCAAAAGATAAAAATAACTGACTTAAAACCATTTTTTAGCTGGTGAAAATGCTAGTGTTCTAATAATTTTGGCCACCACTGTATATTCCCCACATCACTCATATAAATACAGGATTCACTTTTGAAAAATAGCATGTTTGCAGTCAGGGTTAGTTGCTAGTCTATATCCATCACCTCGATGGCAGGCAAGTATTTCAATTTAGTTGAAAAATCGCTCCTCTTCATAACATAAGGATCATGTCCAACATACAGTATGTTGTGAATTTCTGTTTATACCTTTAACTCATAATAGTGTCTAAACCAGTACAGTATGGACTTTCCTCCATCTTATCCATTCTGCTTTTCACTTCCTGCCCTCCATCTGAATTTTGCGTGTCATCAGAATCACGTGATTGCAAACAAGCTATTGTACACCAAATTTCTTTTTAAGAATACGGTCCATTTTGAAGTGTTTATATCTACAAACAATATTCGTACAGTCTCCTCTACCCCTGTATTTTTCTGTGCTTGCACAGAGTCATGCAGCCGCATAGACTCAGGCGCTTCTGGTTCTGTGGCTTGCAGTTTGTATAGGCTATTAGTTAATGTTGCAAATTTTTACAAATTATTTTTTAAAATGTTATTATAGTTTATATAAAGTCATAATCGAGTAATGATGTTTGAGACTGATTTAATTTAGAGTATATGTTCTAAAGTCAAAGTCAAGTCGTTTTCTTAATTTCGCCAACTGGTGGCTTCCGGTCCAAATCCGAACTGCGAGATGTGTCCATCCGGACTGAAAAAATGAGTTAGCTTAAATAGCAAAGTCTCATTTGTTAAATTGCTGGTTAGGGTTGAAACCCGCCACAGGGTGTCCGGTAAGAGACTTGGTCAAAGATGGTTGAAATATGGGAGTAACCCGTTTGTTTGTCACCACAACAACTCAGTGATTTACAAGGGTTTGTGTGGTTTTTCTATAAAACAGAAAATGAAGAGTAAATATGAATATACATGATGAATATTCAGTAAAATAAACAATTGAACAGATTAAAAAATTAAAGAAAACAAACTCACCATGCCATATAAATAGAATTAAACAGTGTACAGCTTTATCTGATTCATATGGTATCAGCGGTGCTCTGTCTGGACATGTTCTGCGCACATGCGCATTAAGAACTTTAGAATATCTCTAAAATGAGCACTTAGTGAATAAATTACACTGAAATACAAAGGAAATGTACATAGATAATATTAATATAAACAACTATGAATAAAAGTAATATATATACAGCTCAACATCGTGCTAAAGACATGTTAATATCTTAGCATTGGTGGTCATAACAATTGAAGCAAATCAGACAGCGAAATATAATAGACAGCTAGGTCAAGCATATCACACACGCGATCGTTACAAAGATCAGATATAATACACTTACTTTGCATAGACGCACAACACCCGTAAAATGAGTAGAACTATTATGACATGCAACGGCAAAGTTTTTAGCGTCCGCATCAGCGCTCCAAAGGACTCACTCTCAACTTCACACTAAGCGCTGTGGGTGGGATGTTTGCCTGCACGTGGATCAGCGAATGCTGATTGGCTGCCTGTGTGTCAATCAGTCTCGGTAAAAAAGAGAAAGATTTGATCAGAAGACTCATTATTCTTAAAGCTATAATGGCCTTTTTAACAGCCGCCCCCAGATTCTGGGGGACAGAATGTGTACAATTATGAAAGGCCCTCTAAGTTACAGAATGGTATACAGTGTTACATTACTCAGGAATGCTAGGTAATTGTATAATACGTGCTACTGGGCGTGTGTATGTCTTTCCGCCCACCTTAATATTAGCTGTCCTCACTCTGCCATCAGCCCCAGGGAAGATTTCTGACACTCATCCCACTGGCCAAAGCGCTCGGGGTAACTGTGGGTCGACGATCATCACTGTGGTGTCAACTTGACAGTCTGACGTGTCGTCTTGCCACTTCTGACGAGTTTGAAGGCCAGGAAGGTAAAACTTCAAGAAGTGCTTCCAGAAGTGGTCGGCGAGGACTTGGCTGTGACGCCACCGTCGTCTGCTTATGATCTCTGACTCTGGGTATTCCACTGGAGGTAGGGAGGAATCTGGCCGCCCCATCAAGAGGGAGTTTGGAGTGATGGGGTCTGGGTCTGCAATATCAGAGGAAGTATAACCCAAGGGTTTCGAGTTTAGAATTCCCTCAATCTCGACTAATACTGTTTGTAGCACCTCAAAGGTTACTGATTGAGCTCCAATGGTGGCTGTCAGTGCTTGCTTAAGAGAACGAATTTCTCGTTCCCAGCAACCTCCAAAGTGAGGAGCATTTGGGGGGTTGAAATGGAATTCAACCTTTTGTCTGGCTAGCTGTGCCTGAAGTTCAGGAGCGAGAGCTGCAAAGGCCTCCCTGAGTTCCCGTTCTCCTCCCTTGAAATTGGTACCTTGATCTGATATGAGTTCAAAGGGAGTTCCGCGTCTGGCAGTGAAACGTCTGAGGGCCATGAGGAAAGAGTCAGCATCCAGGTTATGTAGGACAACAATATACACTGCTCGAGTTGTTAAGCATTTAAAAATGATACCCCATTTCTTTTCAGTCCTCCTACCAACCTTGACAGCATAAGGGCCGAAACAGTCCATACCTGTGGAGTAGAACGCAGGCCGGAATAAACGTAGTCTGGCTGGAGGTAGGTCTGCCATTTTAGGGATATCTGGATTCTTTCTCCATTTTTGGCACTCTACACAGCTTCGTTGAATCCGCTTAACTGCTTCCCTACCGCGGAGAATCCAGTACTTGCGTCGAAGTTCCGCAAACACTCTCTCATACCCTGGGTGGTGGAGTTTGGCATCATAACTTTGTATGATGAGCTGTGTAGTTGGATGCTTGGCATCAAGAACGATGGGATGTACAGTATCTCGCTCAAGGTGGGTACTGTGCCGTAGGCAACCTCCAACTCGAATTAGCTGGGTCTCACTGTCAATTTCAGGTGCCAATGCTTTTAAGCGACTGTTACGAGTGAGAGGTTTACCAGCCCTTAACTGTTCAAGGTCTGAAGGGAAAGACTCCTGTTGTGATTGTTGTAGGAGAGTGACTTCAGCATCTTTGTAAGCACTAGCTGTCAGGCTGCCAGTGGCCGCCCTGTGGGAAGCTGTGGACTCTATCAGCTCTTGGAATGTTTTATGCTGATCAAGGTTAGAGACTGAGGTGCTGGTAGTGAAGCATGCAAATGAGTTTAAACCTATCTTGCGCAGCTCATCTTCATTTCCCTCCACATGAGGTGGTGTTTCAGGCCACAAACTCAGAGAGTCTTTTAAGAATGATGGTCCCTGGTACCAGTGGCTGTCTGGACCAAGCTTGTCCCCCTGGTGGTCCAAGACGGACTGGCTCCACTGGAGTAATGAGATGGGGGTAGTCAGAACCAATGAGTAGTAAGGGACGGACAGTCTCTAGATGTCGCAGTGGAAGACCTCTGAGGTGCCGATATTTCTCCTTCAGAGCTTTAACTGGATGGGTATGTTCAGCCAGGCTTAGTTGCTGGGCCTTAAACGCACCTCTAATGTGGAACACCTTCTTGGGCTGCGACAGTGGAGAGATAGAGAATGATACCACTGCACCACTGAGGACTTGGAGCTCTTGCCTGACTGTGCGGAGCGGAAGGTCTTCCGGTTTACCGGAATAAATGAACATGATTTACAGTGAATAAATTACACTGAAATACAAAGGAAATGTACATAGATAATATTAATATAAACAACTATGAATAAAAGTAATATATATACAGCTCAACATCGTGCTAAAGACATGTTAATATCTTAGCATTGGTGGTCATAACAATTGAAGCAAATCAGACAGCGAAATATAATAGACAGCTAGGTCAAGCATATCACACACGCGATCGTTACAAAGATCAGATATAATACACTTACTTTGCATAGACGCACAACACCCGTAAAATGAGTAGAACTATTATGACATGCAACGGCAAAGTTTTTAGCGTCCGCATCAGCGCTCCAAAGGACTCACTCTCAACTTCACACTAAGCGCTGTGGGTGGGATGTTTGCCTGCACGTGGATCAGCAAATGCTGATTGGC